>JAEUWS010000781.1:0-84615 GCA_018524945.1 Podaxis sp. C-F-92630
GCAACTCGCGCACCGTCGGGCGAGAAGGCGACTGAGTACACCCAACCCGTGTGGCCCTCCAACCGGGCTTCCTCCTCGCCCGTCCCCGCGTTCCAGATCCTCACCATCTGGTCCTTCGATCCCGAGGCAACTCGCGCGCCGTCGGGCGAGAAAGCAATAGAATTGATCACCGAATCTCCACCCATGTAGTGTTCCAGTGGTCCCCATGAGTCAGGTAGACCCATTATTATGACACTTTGTGGCCTCATCAGTGCGCCATAAATTTGACGCATCAAAGACTTCTTGGGAATCCATGTGAATGCCGACTGATAAACCTCGAAACAATGCCTCTGAATGCGCTCGAAGCTCAGCTGCAAAAATCGACGGGCATCATCCACAAGTGGTCGCAGATCCTCAGCATCTCCGATCTGGATTCGCTGCCATGATATCAACACATGAATTTTGCTTTCTCGCAATTAAGGCTTACGGAGAGAGTGGCGCCCGCACTGACAAGCGACTTAAGCCCTGTTTTCAGTTCACCAACAATACTCAGGCACTCCATCCAATGCAAGAGGTGAGTTTTCAGGAAGTTGTGTAGAGCGTCAATAACAACTGGCACGTTTGAATCCCGGACCTCATTTAAATGGGTGGCCCAGTAAATGCACGCGTATTTGAGTGCTTCGGGGATTTTGCTGGCATCCTCGGGTTGGTTGGCTCTGCCCTCACGCGAGACGGTCAATTCTTTAGGAACGTCACAGATGTTATACTTGAGCCGCCCGTTCATGAGCTCGAGGCATTTGAGTGCAAGTTCTGCATGACCATCAGCGGGGACGAGAGGGGCGAATGGAGAGAAACGTTTCGGTGGGCATCGTTTAGGGTCTATGAGGAATTCCGGGAAGGATGCATGAAATGGGGAGACTCGAGCATCTTTTCCAGGGGGGATGTGAATGACAGAGTTGAGGGGCGATAAATAGGCGGCGGGATCTGGTATCCCAGACAACATGGAAAGAGCATTGATTGGTAACGGATGTTGGAGGAATATGACGAACGAGACAAGGGTCCTCATGAGGGACAATTCTCTGTCTTCCTGACCATCACAGGCTTGCTGAACAATATCTCCATACAGTCCATCGATGGCCGAGGTCTGTTGCGGGCTCCATGCGTGATTCGCCAAGGAAGTGAGCCGCGGTTTGTAACGGCGTCTGCCATCTCGAATATAACGCGCTGCCGTAACTGCATAGACGAAAAGTTTCCCAGAGTCCTTGACAATTTGAGACAATTCGCTATCGGGAGGCCACCCGTCCTCCTTGTCAGGATCCCAGTCCCTCTTAATATCGTTCAGTGATTTCTTCATATACATCCGGATGTCACCCTCTACTACGCTTTTCTCGACCTCGTGAAGCAAGAAAGTATTGTGGGAACCATTCGAGGAATTGAAGGCGGTAGTAATTAGATCATCGGTTCTGCTGACGAGGAAGAACTTGAGGGAAAGGCCCGAAGCGGAATTGAGAATGACCCGGATGAGGCGCTTGACGTGGTAAGAGTTTGTGCATTCGTCAAGAGCATCAATGACGACAATCTTGTGAATCCCAGCCCGACCATTGACCGCGGTCCGTAATGGTTCAACGATGAGCTTTTTGAACTGCCTTTCCATGTCATTCGACTCCACCAAATCCGGCTCCCTCTCCAGGATTTTCACGAGCTCCGCCGCATTGAAAATAGATGAACCCTTGGCAAGGCCGTATGCAACACCCGGGATGATGCGGCGCGCGTCCCTAGTTTTTTCCGAAGCTCGAGAACAAAAGAAACTCGCCCCAAGCATCTGCCGCTCATTCAAGCGCTCGCACAGCGACTGCGCGATCGTCGACTTCCCTATGCCTGCCATTCCCGCAAGCCAATGCACCTTAACACCCTGCTCGTCAGAAGCCTGGGCTTCCAACTCTTTGAGGACGTTGACGCGTGTACCGGGCATGCATCCTGTGGGGTCGCCATAGGCAGAGTGCCGGGATTGATATGTAGCGCCCTTGGAACGAAGTTTCTCAATCAGACCTGTAACGGCATGAGAATCTCAAGTTATCGTTCTCAAAGAGCAGCTTACCTGAGTTGATGTGTATGTGTTGATTTTCGATCATTGTCGGGTGATCGACCACAAAGCCGTGTGCACCTTCGAACATTCTATGTCCTTCAGGAAAAGCGAATTCAACACTTCTGACCGTGGTATAATACATGGAAAGATAGCGCACCTGCCCATTGGGATTGGGATTCAGTGTTGGGCACTAGGCAACAGATTGTAAGCAATGCTCAAAGGCCAGCTGATGTGCGCTCAAGCCCACCTTGGATCGAGACTTGGCCGCCATCTGTCTGTGGGATAGGTGGGTCTTGAGATGTGTTATTGATGCGTTCGTCTTGAGTTCCGACTATTGTTGGTTGATCTGCCGCAGGGTTGTGTGTATTCTTGAGCGTTGCTTGATTATGTCCTCCAGGAAGAATGGGTTCAGCATTTTTAAACCAGGGCACGAGATATGGAAAGATAGCGTACTTGTAAGCTCATCCGTCCGCCAAGATCGGGACTCAGCGTTGGGTACTAAGCGATGGAACTATAAGCCATATTCCAAGGTTGACCGGCGAACACTCGAACGTACCTTCGATAGAGGCTTGGCTGTTACTCGGCTGTAGGATAGGTAGTTCCTGAGGTGCGTCCTCATTCGGGCCTTCAGGCGTTGATTCCTCCCTGAGTTGTTTGGAGTGTGATATGCGGCCTTGTGGGGACGGAGGGGGACTAAATGTTTTCCTTTTCATGGCAACAGTTCTGGCTGAGACGAACGGAGGGGAATGAGCGAAAGGCAAGGTTAGGGCGTCAAAAGTGCCTTGTGCCAAACAGCTTCGAGTTGCCTCATGGGCATCCGCGCCAAGCCAAGTGCCTGTGTTGGCAAACGTCTCATGGAACATTCCATCCAACAGCACGTGCGTCAAAAGCGAGGCTGTTCCAATGTCACACGTCACCTTGGCGCCTATCACCCAACATGCCGTCCTAGGCCGTCCTTTACACCCCCGCCGCCATTCTGCTCTTCGACTCTTGGCCCAGGGTCACTCTAGTAATATATGCCAGTTCGTTCAGCATACCACCGCCTCTACGCACCACAACACACGCATATTTGACCATCCCACTTGACCCAGCCACATTCATATCAGCGCCGTCATTCTTCTCTGATTTGTCACTACATCACTTCGGCACCCAGCCTCTTCACAGACTCTCTCATCCACACCCCATAATATCCTCGTCAGAAGTCACGATCCTCCAGGTTTAGTTCTCGCAATTCCCTCGTTACAAAATCGTTTCCCAGCGATCGTTCCTAAGAGGGTGTTTGGGTGAGGTGTCGGTCAGGCTGAGATGTTGGCTGGGTTGCTTCCTCAACAACGACGGTGCGTAACCGCCTAATTTCATTTTGTTCACAAGTCGATGCGGCATCACTGTGATTCCGGCAATGTCCACACTTCAATTACTCGTCCCCGCAGTCCGCCACATTTATTCCCGCGTTCAACACTGATTCACATCTCGCCAAACCATTCCATCGCTCCCATACCTGCTTACAGAATCGCCGAGAAGCCCTTGCTGAGCGCCTTCCGACGATCTCGACATTCTATGGATGCGCTCACCAATGCCTCCGACCCGACCTCCACACTCCCTCTTCCCCGACAACCGCCAGGGCCATACGCATTCTGAGGATCAGTGTGTGAGACGCGGTCCTTCCCCTCCACCCAACAATGAGGCAGTAGCAATACCTGTAACAACGCAACTATTACCGAAAATGTCGCTGGGTTCAACCTGTGCATACCATGTGTTACATCAAGTAGGACAATGGGAGTCCGTATTGTTCCTGCGAACCTGTGATAACGAATGATATGATCAAGGCTAAAACAGTGTGTTCTCTCTCCCAACATCACAACCTGCTCACAAGAAACTTTCTTTCTCCGTTTTATAACTCGTTTCTTGGTTTATGCTGAACTCGGGAGTCCACCGCAGATCACGCTCATAAACTCCAACCGTGTCGTAGTGCGCCGGCGCCAGCAATATGACCTGTTCCTTCTGCGCCTCCAGATCGACTCCCAGGAAGTCAACGACCTTTCTAGGAAATGGATCATAACATCGTCTTCTTTGCATGCCGCAGCGCGAGAGGCCCCTTTAGCCGACACGCAACGCCTTAGCGATATCAACTATAACCGATAGAACATTCTTGCTGAGCTTACTGCGTGCCTTGAGGCTCCGGGAACGATTGCAGGACGTGGCTGCGTCTGCATGGCTTTCGTAAGATCCTCTATATAGCTTGTTTTGCTCCTGGAGGACAATATAAGACGCCTAAAACGTCGTATCCTTGATCCCTTCTTATCGTTATCATGATCGACCCCCAACTCGCGAAATTCAGTCCCTCCTCCCAACAATGAGCCTACAGTTCGTGGTACTCGCGCGTCTTGGCGGATCGTTGCTCGTCAAGTTGAATAGCACACGTATGCGCCTGGATTCCTAGGACGTGAGGCACCGCAAAAGCAGCCTTGGCTGAGATTCTGGATCAGCTACCTTCCGAGGTCCTTCGTGTTATTAACGGCCAAGAGGTGGATAATTCCACGCTTAGCGTCATTGACCAGCATTGATCTCATCATCAAAACAGGTCAGAACAAACAACACAGAAGCAACCCCTACCGCATGACCATACTCGCCATTTGTCTACATTCAATGAAGGAACATCAGAGATCGTCGCAACGGCCGTCGATGGCGCTCTCCGAGCTAGAGCCGCTTGGGAGAGTCTGCCATAGAACGAGGTACTGCGATTTTCCTCAAGGCTGCGGACCGTTAAAGCGGAATGTACCGCCACAAGCTCATAGCAGCGACTATGCTTGGTCAGAAACTGAAAATGTGACAGGCAGAAATCGACGCCGCTGCTAAGTGAGTCTCTATTTGTTCTCTGGGATGATAAGAAGCAATAATGTCCCAGTTGTCTGATCTCTTCCGTTTTGGCATTCAATTCGTAGAGGAATTGCATGCGCAGCCACTGAGGAAGTCGCCTGGATCACGGAAGTACGTATTACATCGATCTACTGCCGGAGCTCTGACGTTAGTCTTTGCCTCAGCTGCGTTGAGCACCGCCCACCCGAAGGTTCTTTCCACCGGGGTGGAACAATTCGTCAGTTGCGCCATGTATATAAGTGCTTCACCTCTCGGTTGTTATGATGGTTGGTCGATATCAAGGGTCACGGTGGTTGACCGGCACTCTAGCTAGCTATATCAAGATGGAGGTGGGAGAGGTACTGATCAGGGGTCAAGGCAAGTCGTACGTGTCGTACTTCAAGACATTCTTCGCCCAGTTTACTGTCATTCTTACCAAAGATCCCCGTTCTGTCACAATGCATGAAGAAATATTCAGACCCAACTAAGGTCTAGCGGGTCTTAGCTTCCTCCCCAGCGTCGGCGCTCCTATAAGGCAACCCACGTTGGCACGCCGTTGCCAAACTCTCGCTCAAACCGCAGACTCTCGTATTGCCACTACAGAAACGAAGCGGTAGATGTTATGGTTCAAACCCCTTTCGACGCCTATTTCACCTACACTGCAAGGCGAACCCAGACGTCCTCCAACGTACTCTCCAACCTCGTTATTCCTCTCACGGCAAAGGAGTACAACAACGTCATTGCCTCCGTGAAACCTAAGCTCAAGTGCGGAACGATAATCCCAAAGGCACCAAAGAAGGAGAATAACACAATCATTCCAAATGGTAGCTTGGAAGGCATCTCCCAAAACTTGGTGAGACAAGCCGAGAAATAATTCTTTTGGAAAATAGTGTTCCGCGAGAACGATTCCCGCAAAGGCTGTTGACCAATAGTCAATAAAACCTAGCAGTCCTGAAATTGATTGACTGAATGTTGAAATATGGGAAGATACACACAGAGAACGTTAACGAGAGTAGCGTAGAAACGAGTGGTACCGACGATAGCGACAGGGAGCAAGCCGAGGCATGAAAAGCGTCACTACACGTTGGTATCCGATCTATGATAGCATACCCATATTTTGACGTAGATATATCCATGAAGAACGGTGCAACGGCCATAAAGCTCACGCCTGCCTGCATTTTCTCAGTCAGTTAATTTTTGAATTAGTGAAAGCTTACAAGGTATATATGGTAGGTGCGTAGGCAGATGGGACACTCAGTGCTGGCAGAACTAGTAATAACTTGCCAAATCCGCCCAGAAGAGCAAAAGCCGCTGCTGTGAGTCCACCTGCACCGCTGCTGTTGTCGAAGCCTGCTCCGTAAGTCGGAGCATTGAAGGATGCTGTTGTAAATGCAGCGCCTATCATGTGTCCGGCTACCCACGTTCTAAGAATAGACAACAAATAGGAACGTAGAAATGGTCAGTGCCTTAGCTATTTCGATCTGAACAGCGAACAAATGGTGATTGGATGGGACAATGACGTGTAATGTGGTGATCTGTAGAGCAAAATGTGTATGCTCTCAACGTTAAGCGGTGACATAGTCCAATCATCAAAGAACACGCGAAGGGCGGGGGCATGACCATCTCTCATTCTCGACCACCGTCCTCATCGTGAGATAAGCAGAAAATGATTCCCCAAGAATCCAAAGCGCCTGCCTTCCCGTGACATAATTCATTCATTTATCACTTTCCTGTTCATTTTGGAGCTACAAACTTTGTTTTTATAAGGAAGATGAGAACTTCCTTTCGGTATTGTTCGGTTTTATGTGTAAGGGTTGGAGTGCCTGGTCTTAAAATACCACGTGCTCCTGATTTAACTCTTCAGCTACAAAGACCCTCGTTCATGGGGTTCAGCAGCCGCCATAAACCCGTCGTGCATATCCTTGATAAGTACCAGTATACCCATGTCATTACCACATCGCTATTTCTATCATCTGGCGGTCTTTGCGCTTATTTCCAGCGTCACCATATGATCATGGCCACCTAGCTTCGTTGGAACACCCCCAAGAATCCTTGTTTAGGTTACGAACACGAAAGGGACGGGCTCCTAGAGAATATAAACTACGTTGTGGGGTGGCTATCTAGTGCCAACAGAAATGTATACAATGTTTCTCAAGATAGTGGTCGTGCTCGCACTGTCCTCGCTCGCTTTATGCGCAACATGGGGATCAATCAGAGACGTCCCAAACCTTAATTGGGATTTCATCGTAGTCGGAGGTGTGTGTTGATACACGTCACCCACCTGCCTGAAGGCTGACAGTTGACCCTGTGACATTCAGGTGGAACTGCAGGATCAGTCCTCGCAAGCAGGCTGACCGAAAACACAAAGTTCAAAGTCCTTTTAATAGAAGCGGGACCAACGTACGTCCGTCCGCAGCATCCCCCGATTCTCATGTAATTAATGCCTACTATACAGCAATGAAGGTGTTCTAGAGTCAATGTGTCCGGGTCTCCAATCCAAGCTCGCCCGCACACGCTATGACTGGAACTACACTACTGTTCCAATTCCAGGTTATAACAATCGTTCTATCGATTACCAACGTGGGCATCTCCTTGGTGGAAGTAGTTCTGTCAGTAAGTAGATCGCAACATAAGTGCAGTGGTTGTAATCTCGCTCGAGGGCAATAGATGGGATGGTTTTTACCAGAGGTGCTGCTTCAGACTACGACCGTTGGGCCAGAGTCACTGACGATCCTGGATGGAGCTGGGACAACCTTCAACCATATATCAAGAAAGTAAGTACTATTGGATCCCTCCCTTGACAATACAAGGCCGATTCTGGCACAACTGCATGTAGCAAGAAAAGTTCCAACCCCCCGTTGACGACCACAACATCACCGGTCAATTCAACCCCGCAGTTCACAGCCTGAACGGTTCGGTCCCCATAAGCGTTTCAGGGTTCCAACACCCCACCGTCGTCCCAATCACACTACAAGTGACGCAGGAGCTAGGTGGAGAATTCGCATTTAACTTAGACTTCAACTCTGGAACGCCTCTTGGCGTAGGTTCGTAATTCAGTACATACTATATCGTAACCACGGGACTTAGAATTGGACGCTGTGCCAGGATTCCTTCAAGCAACGATAGGTCACGATGGAACCCGAAGCAGCGCCGCAACATCCTACTTGACTCCACAAGTCCGGTCCCGCAAGAACCTCCACATCGTCACCGACACCCTTGTCACTCGCGTCCTCAAAACTTCCAGGTGTTCCAACAGCGAAACGCGGAATCCTGCTATCCGGACGGTGGAAATCACCTCCTTAGACAATCCGTCGGATACCATCCTCGTGACGGCCTCGAAAGAGGTCATCCTGTCCGCAGGGTCAATCGGTTCCCCTCACATCCTCCTCAACTCCGGGATTGGCGATCGGAACGATCTGGGGAAACTAGGGGTTCCAGTGATATTCCATAACCCAAGTGTTGGGCGGAACATGACAGACCATCCTTCTTTGAACGTCTCGTTCGGTTTGAAGCCTGGTTTTATCGACATAGGCTTTTGGGCGAAGTGAGTTCCAGCGGTGATTCCGAGCACATACATTAATCCACAATTATTCAGCCTGAGTTTCGACACAGACCTGCAAGCCCAGGCCCTAGCACTCTGGGAGAAAAACAGAACTGGGCCATACACCGCACTAGTGCGAAGTGACCATCTTGGTTGGATCCGCGTACCAGATGATTCACCAATACTCCAAATGTTCCCTGATACTTCCTCTGGCCCTACGGCCGCACATATTGAGATTTTCGCTGGGGCGAGTTCTGACTTTATCCCTAATCTACACGACCAACGGCTGATCCCAGCTTTGCAGGCAACCAATACCCTATGGGATACCCGCCTCCGTCTCAGTAGTCCTGCCTCGCGTACGTCAAAAATCCAATACGCACAAACATTCCACTAACCCAAACGTCGGTTATAGGTGGCTTCCTAGCCCTTCGCTCCTCTAACCCCCTGGACCCCCACTAATTAACCCAAACTTCTTCTCCCACCCCTTCGACATCCTCGCCATCCTCGAAGGCATTAAAGCCGCCAGGCGCTTCGTCTCTTCACCCGCCCTCAAAGACTCAATCACTGGTATCCTTGAACCGTTCGCTAACCTTTCCACTGACGCCGAGATTGAGAACGCTGTACGAGAGAACGCGGTGACGGCGTGGCATCCAATTGGGACAGCTATGATGTCTCCGAAGGGTGCGAGTTGGGGAGTTGTTGATCCAGATTTGAGGGTGAAGGGTGTGAATGGTCTGAGGGTCATTGATGCGTCCATTATGGTAAGTGGTTCAGCCCGTGTGATTGGTTCGCAGTACTGAGACGGTGGTGGAAGCCGTATATACCTTGCGCGCATACGCAGACAGCAGTGTACTTTATCGGGGAACGAGGAGCAGATCTTGTGAGGGAAGCCTGGGAATAACTTGAGCAGTTGATTTGGGATTTTCGAATAACAAACATGCTTTAGTACTGTGCCCGTATGTACGTACTACATACTAGTGGCGAGACTAAGGCATTTACTTGGCATGGTCTCGCGGCTTTGCTAGCCATTGGTCCGGCATTCACTGACTTAGTTCCGGAGTGAAACCAACTAATCAACAGTGGTATTATAGAGCAGGAACTGGTTCCCCTTCCGGCCGTCTACCTTCAGACAAACCCCGGCAACTGCTCAACGCAATCCCTGGTCTCCCTTATTGTAACTAGGCGGTCGTATAATGGTGTCCCACACTCCGCCGTCCGACACTTTGCATTCCAACATCGCATACTTTCCTCCCACTCCTCCATCTCCAATGACAATATGCTCCTCCCACTTGCGTCCTGATCCATCTCCCATAGCAGTCTCGAACGGAGTTCACGCCACGAGCTATTGTCCACCTCCTTACCACATCCTCTGCAAAAAGAACTGCCTGCATTGCCAACGGTGAACTTGGTGGGCGACCATAAGAGGGTACGGAATGTATCTCTGCGCCGGCGGTGGAATTTGAGGAGTCTCAACAGAGCCGGTCCGGGAATTCGAGACAACTGATCCTCAAGATCCACATCACCACCACCGCCTCCGTTGCTTCCACCATTCTCGCCATCGGAAGGGCTAGGGGCGGGCAACGGGGACTGAGAAGTTAATTGGGAGAGTGTATACCGCAGCGTGTTGAATAACCTCATCCCATCCAAATCTTGTACCAAGCGCATATACTCGTACTGGCTCCGAAAGAAACAGAGGTGCCAGACATGATGCGCGGACAATGGACAGCGGACCCGGTACATCCAGGTACTCTATTACATCAACTGCCGCGTCAAGTTCAGCAAAGGATGACCAAGGAGGGGTTGGTAGCCCACTCACCATAAGGACACGCTCCAATGACGCGTCAGGAAACGAAATGTCGTGAACCTTCGATTCGGAGGCAGGGATAATATCAGAGGTGTGTGCTGTCTCGGATTGAGTATCTTTGGGGAGAAGAGACCGGAAGCATCCCGATGTCATTCGGAGAGTGATGCTAGACAGGCAGAAGAGTGTGCCTTGACTCGAAGAGATGACGGTATCTGCTCCATCACTGTTGAATTTCGGGTGGACCTTTTGGTCTGATTCGCCGAGATAGTCGATTTTGCATCTGGCCATGGCGACTGGGTATCTTAGGGCCTCGGAGGCACAACAATCAACGAGGGGTGTGAAAGAGCCGTGGTGGAAGACAGATGTACTCAGTTTCTGGTTGTTTGGCTTGATCAAGTAGACACAAACAAACTGAAGGAACTAGGCTAGCCTTCCACTTCTCGAGAGCTCTAGTGCAATAGGACCTCATGAAGGCAGTGTGATATAATCTTCCACGTGCGGAACTTCCGTGCAATTGAGCCTTCCATTAGGATACTGAACGCTCTCACAGGCATTCAGACGGGCGCCTCTTCTATTCTTATGTTCTGATATACTGTACGTCCTCTGTTCCATTTTCCCTTGGCACCAAGCGAGGATGTCCTAGTGTCCTAACTGTTCTCTTCCAAACTCCTGTGTATGTTATGGCGGAGCGATATTATCTTGAGGGTGACATGGAGTTGATTTGAATGAGCATAGAATTTGTTTGATATTTCACAACGCTTTCGTAGAGTAAATTGCATCGTCCGTTGACATCGCATAGACTTTTTCCTTAACATAAGTAGTTCCCTGTGCTTACGTATTTCGAGGTAAAATACATCCCTGCGTGTCCTTCTCATGTCTATCTCTAAACCAAAATATTCCATCTCATTGATATACGGCGGCCTCTATCAAAAATCTTTTACATCTCACCTACATTTGAGACATGCCTTTCTAGAATGGAATTGGATGACCGTACATTTACTCATAGTTTCAGATGGTGTTGTGAACACCTCAGCAATCACCGTGGCTAGTAAAACTAGTCGGGACCAAGAAGCTAACAGATTTACGAGAACTCAAGAGTTCACCAGTACTCCGGCTCGACTCATTACTCGGGGTATAGGCAAGAGTTAAGCAATGCGACTTTTATTGTTCCTTTTTCATACTGTAAGACTCTCCAACAGATACCCTAGTTGGCTCCCCTATTTACAAATACCACATTCGGCGAAGGCGGCCCAGTGATCAGCAGGATACTTGTACTGTTGGCTGAGAAGCTGATCAATGTTAGTGTTCTGCAACAAATGTTAGTCAGCTAACTATAATCTCTCGACAGATAATCATGAAAACGTACTCCAGGCCTCGTCATGCCAAAGTCGATCGGGAGTGCCTTGTCAATCTTCCCTGTCAGAGGAACGAACCACTAAAAGAGCACAAAGCCAAATCAGCCGTAACTCAACCCAGGGCCAATTGCGAGAACGTACGTTTCCTGGGTGACTATCCCCATGCACCAGTCCGGCAGCAGCCAACTTCTGTTGTGCAGCCTTCACAGCTGCCAACGCATCCTTGAAATCATCTTCACATGCCTTCTTCGTCGCGAACTTTTCCGGGCTCATGAACCACCTCGTCGAAACTTCACCTCCAGGCATGGCACCCGTGATCAGCCACGTGTATCCACCATCTGTACCGTCAGCAATGTATAACCCGCTGTGAAGTGCATCGGACGCTTTCTTCGTGTTGGCAATTTCTTGAGTGAAATCCGCGGGAGGATTACCCGTACGTTTGGGACGCTTGGCAAATGCCTTTCCACCTTCGACTTTGAAAGTCTACAAAATATTTGTCAGGTTTCGTGCACCGTGGCCAGGAATAAGACGCACCTCTTCACCGCCATTACCAGAGGTGCTCTCCCCAAGCTTGTACTGCTTCCCATCAACAGTGATTGCTGTACACCGTTATTAGTTCGGTGATCAGGAGAAGGGGGAAAAATGCTCACTTTGTCCTGTAGTTGTTCGAACTACAAACGACCGCTTCTTGCCACCACGAGTTGGTTTCTTGCATTTGCCAGCAGGCTTCTTGGGTTGGCTGGCGGGAGGCTTGGGTGCAGGTTTTGCGGGAGGCTTGGGGGCAGGTTTTGCGGGAGGCTTGGGTGCAGGTTTCGCCGCAGGCTTGGGGGCAGGTTTCGCTGCCGGTTTCGCAGCAGGTTTCGCAGCAGGCTTGGGGGCAGGCTTTGGGGATACCAGAGACCAGACCGTCAGTGTCAGAGGATAGTGAACAAAAGTGAACGATTGATTACCTTGCCACCGGCGCGAACTTCAAGGTCTTCATAGAACAAGTCCCGTTCGAAGAGCTCATCATCGTCGAATGAACGCTCCTCATACATGTTGTCATAGAAGTCGCGAGCTTCAAGGTCATATGCGTCAGAAAAGTCCCTTTCGAGGAGATCATAACCATCGTTATCCTATGTCAGGAAGCATATTCTCGTTATGTTGTTTCATTGTGTCGAGGTTGAGAGCAACGTACGACAGGTAGAGCTAGCGCGGTCTTGGAGAAGATGAACGCGAGAACGACGAAAGAGGCGGAGAACTTCATGATGAGATGGTGAAGGGTTGTGTTGTTGGCGTTGGCGTTTGGGTCGTGAAGGATAGTAAGTTACAAGGACCAGCCGAAGTAACTTTGTCTGACGGACGAGGAAACATAATCAGTAAACACGACCAAGGAGAGAAGAGAATTGATCTGCTTACTGTGGGATGCACCGGGCACTGGAGAGTAGGACCCATAGTCTGTGTGCTTTTATAGCTGTTACCACTCTTGGCGCAATTTGAAACAACGTTCGAGGTTTCGAAGTCGGAAATCAGAAGGTTGGGAATCGACATTGGCGGTCGCGCTGTGCTTGGTAACCGATAGTGCGAGAGTGGAGCTCCAGAGTAGCGGCGCAGACTTGCAACTCTGCCACATTTTTGGCCAGGTAGGTATCCGAGGTTTCAAGGAGATCATTGATCTTCGCTTATGGGAGAGTCCACGCGGTCTGTGAGGGTCTGTGTGGCTCCTATCGCTGTTGTAACGATCACGATGAGTTTATTTACATAAAGTATTTTCGTTTCACGTGGAAATGAAGATACCGTAGCGGTCAGAGGTATTGAACGAAGAAATGACCCCCGTTGTCGTGGCGATTGTTTTGCAGAGGAGCCTGCTGGGCGCACAACCAGGAATTCGTGTTTCAAAATTTCGGATATCGAGACTCGACTCAGCGGGGCCGGCTGGCGGACCGGTGCACTCCCTCCTCTGCTCAGTCTGAACCATTGAAACAGTTGTTTTTTTCCGAAGCACAACTAACGCAAACTTATCCAGTGCAAGGACAGACCATGACGTCCTTACGAAGCAGGCTTGTTGTCTCCGACATCGCCGTGAAGGATTTGGCGATACCGGTGCAACGCCAAGTGTATCAGGTTATTCAAATCTGTTCATCGGGTGTTGCCGGTTCATACGTTTAATGTGTGTCGTGTATATTCAGCAATGATGTAGTCGCTTCCCATCATCTTGACGAAGCCTACCCACGACCTTTCAAGCCTTCTCCCCGAGGTTCTTGACGTCCTTTTAGATCTCTGTGAAAATCCGGTATTTCCGTTCAGCCTTCAGAGGAAATTAGAGGACCAGTAGCGGGGAGGGATTCTGGATCCATCGATCAGGTGATTCTAATATTTTCACAGTTCAATAGGGCTTACCCTCGAATGTTTGGGTTGGAACTCGTCGTTGAACACCGCTTTGCGCGGCGCATCCAGGTTCTGCAGAGTCCAGTTACTGCCTTGGCAACAGCTGGAGGCTACGGAGTCACCTCCAGCCTTTCGACTAGCTCGCTCTCTACGAAACGATAAATATCAGCGTCTGATATCTTGGAAAAGGGGCTTGCTTCCGTCCGAAGGTGCCTCATAGCTGTGGACTGCTTCGTCCCCACTCCAACGTCATCTGACGTGTACTTCTTCATATCGCACGCCCGACGTGTGGGTATCCCATCCGCTTCTTTCCCATTTCCCTCCCCCGAAAGAACGCATCTTAGCACTCAAGCGTATGTGCCTTAGCCGCTCATGTAATTTAGTTTGTCTATTGCGATGCCAGTGGGGAAGGAATCAGGGGCTTGGGTGGAACTCGTGCGCTTCTCATACCAATCCCGACTTGGCCAATTGCAACCGAAAAACAGCTGGGGTTGACCTTCATCGTTGAAGCGCATTCCCCGCTTCTTGAAGCAGTGTGACCGGGCTGTTTTGGTTAGCTCTAGACATAATCGACCCGAGCCTCCACGCCGTATGGTATTCAGTAAACGGAGTGGAATAACGTCAACGATGTTCATGCGACCGAAGCTGATCTCCGTGTGCACCTCAACTTCGAAGCGTCCCCATATAGCCACTCCCTTCCAGGCTTGCTGACTCACTGTCGTTGAACTCAGATGAAGTTCTGAAAGTGAAGCTTTCGACAAAGGTATATAGGCCGCGCCAACTACGTTATCCGGATCTCCCAGCAGTACATCTTTTCCTCAGGGAAAAAAAATGCTCCTCACAATCGCAATGGTACTTGGGCTGTGCTCGCTCAGTTTTTGTGCCACCTACACGACAATTGACGACATCCCCAGACTCAACTGGGACTTCATTATCGTCGGTGGTAAGCACCTAATCTATTTGTGAAACCACAAGCTCACGCGGACCACTTTCAGGTGGCACAGCTGGATCAGTTCTTGCAAACAGGCTGACAGAAAACACCAAGTTCAATGTACTCGTTATAGAGGCCGGACCTACGTGTGTCGACATCTTACCCGCCCTCTTATGAAATTAAACCACTTGTAGCAACGAAGGCGTCATAAGCTCCATCATACCAGGCCTCGCTTTCGAAGCTGCTCAGAGCAGTGTCGACTGGAATTTCACCACCGTGCCCCAGAAAGGCCTCAACGGACGTTCAATACCTTACCGGCGTGGACACGTACTTGGAGGAAGTAGCTCCATTAGTGCGTACAGTCTTAACAACGTATCCTGGGAAAAAGTTTACATTCAAAAAGACGGAATGTTCTACACTAGAGGTTCTTCCTCCGATTTCGATCGCTTCGCGAGCGTTACTGGAGATCCTGGATGGAGTTGGGATAGTGTACGACGGTACATCAGAAAAGTGAGTCTCGTTAATGCTCCTTACGTTTTGATCGAGTACCTGAGTCGGAATATGTCCAGACCGAGAAATTTGAGGATCCAGTTGACAATCATGACACTCGAGACGAATTTGATCCCAGGGTCCACAGCTTCACTGGTAAAGTAGGCGTGACTCTTCCAGGATTGCTCCATCCCCCAGTCGATTCGGCTACCCTACAAGCGGGTAGGCAGCTGGGCGGAGACTTTAAATTCAATCTGGATATGAACTCTGGCACACCACTTGGTCTGGGTACGGCAGTCAACAGTGAACACAGGTGTAACCTGCTTTGATTGACGAAA
Organism: Podaxis sp. C-F-92630; assembly: GCA_018524945.1. Classification (NCBI taxonomy): domain Eukaryota; kingdom Fungi; phylum Basidiomycota; class Agaricomycetes; order Agaricales; family Agaricaceae; genus Podaxis; species Podaxis sp. C-F-92630. Next base: position 15,747 of record JAEUWS010000781.1, read on the forward strand.
TGTCGTTCAGGTTGGCTTCAGTCCACGATCGGTCATGACGGGACACGCAGCAGTGCAGCGACATCCTACCTTGATGAGCAAACCCAATCGCGTTCAAACTTACACATTGTACTTAACACGAGGGTGACGCGAGTGCTCAAGACGCAGAACAATTCAACCCAAGAACCGACTATCCGCACAGTCGAGATCCGTTCTCCTAACTCGTCGGATGCAACCCTGATAACTGCTTCCAAAGAAGTTATTCTGTCAGCTGGATCCATCCTCACTCCACATATCCTTCTGCACTCAGGCATCGGGGACCAGAACGACTTGAAAGCGCTTGATATACCAACAGTGCTACATAACCCAAGCGTGGGACGAAATCTTTCTGATCATCCGTTCCGTTCTTTGGAACCTCCTTCGGTTTGGTCCCGAATTCAATCGACTTAGGCCCCTGGGCAAAGTAAGGATCCAATTGTTTGACTTTGGACGTAAGCTCATTCTCATTGACGGTAGTCTGAGCTTTGATCCCGCGTTACAAGCTGAAGCACTTGAACTTTGGAATACCAACAGGACAGGACCTTATGTCGCACTATTTGCGAGTGACCATATCGCTTGGACGCGGTTGCCAGACGATTCGCCAATATTTAAACAATTCCAGGATCCCTCTTCCGGTCCGAATTCTGCTCACATCGAGCTGGTCTTGGGTGTGGGTGTCATTCATTCTGACTCGTGTTCAACTCCTCACCATACTCATAGGGTTCTGCCGGGGTTTACAGTATTGGTGTCAATATAGTCAGCCCTGCGTCCCGTAAGTCGGTACGCATACTCTCATCCAAAGATACAAAGACTCACGAGAGACAACAAAGGCGGCTCGGTCAAAATACGGTCCAACGATCCTTTCGACGATCCTTTAATTGACCTCGGCATTTTCAATTCTGACTTCGACATCTTTACCGCTCGTGAAGCAGTCAAGACTGCTATGCGTTTCGTCAAAGCTCCAGTTTGGAAGAACATTATCACGGACATTCAAGCACCATTCTCGAGCACGATGTCCGATGCCGAAATTGACAACGTTCTTAGAAACATCACCACGGTAGCTCTGCACTCAGTGTCGACTGCGGCAATGTCTCCAAAGAATGCGAATTGGGGAGTCGTTGACCCTGATTTATTGGTGAAGGGGGTTTCTGGACTGCGGATTGTCGATGCGTCTGTCATGGTGAGGGTTTACATGACGAACTGTTCCATTACATTGACAAAGCCCTAGCCATACGTGCCTTGTGCGCATACCCAAACCCCTGTGTATACCATTGCGGAGCGTGCGGCAGATATGATCAAGGCAACTTGGAATTGATTTGTGATATCCTTTATAAGTTTAATCGAATGATTGTGCCTTTAATGATTGTTTTCGGACGGTCCCTTAAACGTCTCAGAAAAGGCCATCCGTGGTTAGCGAGGCAGTCGAATGAAGAGGTTACAAGAATCTGTAATTCATCCTGGTGAAACGTATCAGTTTTGAATCGTGCATAGCACACCCATTCACGACCTGCCCCCTCACTGCGTGGTAAGAAGCTCGGACTCGTTTAAAAACAACGGACATCATATTCAATGCGGTTTCATATAAGACTAAGGTACATAAGAAGCAAGAACGACTCCACGTTGCTCTCGAATACTGTGGCCGAAACAAGAACAAGACGAAGCAAGAGATGACCTGGGTTAATTGATTTTGACGATTACGCACATCGACGAGGTGACAGCAGAGCATCCGAAAGTGCGCTGAAACGGGCAGGTGAGGTTGAATTAGTCGAAGTAGAAAATGACCCTTACAATGGTTTTGCCTTGGCCCCATTGATATGCGATTGGTGAGGGGCAGGGCATTAGAATGCCCTGCGAGGAAAAATGGACAGGATCTTAAGAATACCCTGTGAGAAGATAGGCAAGGTCTTGGCATACCCTGCGGGTAGGATGTGTAGGGTCTCAGTATACCCTACGAGGGGGATGGGTAGGGTCTCGGTATACCCTACGGTGAGGATGAGTAGGGTCTCAGTGTACCCTACCACGAGGATGGGTAGAGTCTTAGTATACTCTACGTTGAGGATGGCAGGGTCTTAGGATACCCTGAGAGGAAGAGTGGGTAGGCTCTTGGAAGACCCTCCATGGAAGAGGTATGGGGGTCTCGTGAGACCCCTCGAACCATGGGCCTAGATGATGCCCTACGAGGGCTACTCCTGCCGTCGCCTGGCAGGTACCCAAGGATACTGTTCAGGGTCAGCAATTAGCTACTGGGTTAGGGCAGAAGATAGCAGGAGTGATACACGCACTTTATCCAAAGGAAACACGGAGAAGGCGACAACCTGCCGGAGGAGGGGAGGTGTACCAGTGTCGCTTCTTATCACCCAGACTTTCGGGCAGGCCCTTCGATACTTCTTCCCTTCGCACGCCACACGGCAATCCACATCAGCACACCTAAGCTGCAGAAACGCCGCGTATATCACGACAATGAAGTAGGATATAGGTGACCCGAGTTCGCCGCGCTCCTAGGTGCTGCATACACCAAATATCCTGCAGAAGCACGAGCTATAAATTGCGGAATGCGGCGATCCGCCAGAATTGGGAAAACAGGCCTAGGCTTGACGCATTGACTAAAGTCAGGTGAAGCACTTGGAAGTCCCACTTCCATTCTTTCAAGAATTCCGTCCTCGTGGCTGCAGCAACACGATTTCTTACGTTCAGGAAACCACTATTCAGCACATGACCCCTCGCTATACGACTTCTGGTGGGATGCTATCTGCGTTAGGACCGGTACGTCCGTTGGTGTGTTTTCCTTTTACATTCCGAGAGCACCGCTAAGGATAACCTTGCTTTGGGTCTGTTCGATCCCAGGTTCCAGTAGAATGAGACGTAACACTCCTAGTTGTGATCTTGCTTGGAGTTTGCTGTAGTTACTAGCCCCTTGTCTGCATTCCTCCAGTAGGGCACGGCCTTGTGCTATTCTAAGGCGGCCTCTCAGCTTATTATAGGAGCCTTAAATGGTCTGAGAAATGGACGGTGGTCACTGGTCACGATGGCGGCAGCGAACATCAAGTCAAAGGCTTTCATCGTCTCTGTAATCCCGACGTATCTGACCGAAACCCTCTTTGAGATTCCCTGGCTCAACTTCAGTAAGAAGAGAAATCACCTTAGGGACTTGGCGTCGGGTTCGGACAAGTGTATTGATTATGAATTAAGGGTGCTACTGCCGAAACCCTGGGCAGGTGATCGTTAACGTCACATGTTCCGCTAGCTGAGAAACCAGGATGATATATACACCTTCCACCATAAGGAAGGTCTTCGAACGTTGGAGAAGCTAACGCATTTTCAAGCTTATCATCGACTGGATAGGTGGACAGGAAATCATGGAGTGACCCTATTACAGTACATATAAGCCACGGTTATCCCGCACTGTGCCTTGGTGTTAATTAATTAATGAAAATGTTGATCGTTGATCGCAGATGTGACAACTCCCGCCAGAATCACACGTCAAGTGCTGTCCATCCCCAGAGTCTTCGTAACAAGGTCCCCATCTCTCCTTCCCCCAATGCCAGGACCCCGGCGTACTCAGCTTGGACCACGGCTTCCACAAGAGCTCCTCGACATCATCATCAACAACCTCGAAGGCGACACCAGCGCCCTTTCCCGATGTGCAATCGCTTCCTCCCTTCTCCACCCCCTTTCCGAAAAACTCCTCTATCGGAAATTCGTCCTCGGTCCACCAGTGCGCTATAGTCTCAACAGCAAGTCCAAAACACGACCAAACCTCCGGTCAGCCCACAACCTCTTCAGGATTCTCCAATCCAAGCCCTACATCGCCAAATACATTCACGAAATTATCATCACGAATAACGGACCCCTTTTTACGTGGCTAGATCGGAGGGCTACAGACTGGCTGAACGATAGCCAGGACGACACTATCGGCAAAGTGATCTTTCAACTGGCAAACTTGCGCAAGTTTTCTTTGATCGGCGTCGTCTCACAAGCCTCTGACGATGGATACCTGGACTGGTTTTCTTTCTCCTGTGTCTTCCGCCTGTCACTGTTTCACGCGTTAACAAATCTGGATCAGTTGGAGAGTATAAGGCTGGAGCATGTCGACAATCTTCCAATGGCACTATTTGATCAACTGCCGAGCGGGATGAAGGAGCTTGTGTTGCATGGTACCGCTTGGGCACCAGATGGATACGTCCCACCCGAGCGGCATTTCCTGGGTAAAATGCTTGAGGAGTTGGGGTTGAAAGGGGTGAAGCAACAAGCACAGAAGGACAAGATGCGGAAGCGATGTCAGTTGGAGACATTGTGTCTTCACTTGCATGATTCATGTTACTCGCCGTTGGCTCATTATCTACTGGGATCTCCAAATGCACCCTCAGTGTCGAATCTCAAGCGCTTGCATTGCGGCATGCGTGAACCAGACGACCACAAAGAAATCTGGACGTTGGTAACGAGTTGTCAAGAGACCCTTGAGCATTTGGAGTTTTTCCCCGCTTGGCCTGGTACGTTCCATCCCACTGACTAAGCTTGTAACTGACACATGACTCCTGTACACACGCCAGTGAGCCATGAAGACGACGTAATGGACGATCTCGATCTGTCTGCCCTCCCGAACCTTAGCCACCTCTTCTTCAATTTCTTCGTCCAAGCCGATAATTGGGGTGCTGACAATTGGGCCCCTTGGCTAGCCACAGCCTTGACCAAACTCTCCTCCCGTTCTTCATCTTTCTCCCATTCCCCAACACCCTCGTCGTCGCTATCATCGCCTTCCTCAACATCTTCCTCTTCAAACCTTTCTTCAATCTTCGACTACCACCGAAGCGCAAGCCGAAACAGAATAGAAACCATCCGTATCCGCCTCGAGTTTGGCTTTACAGAAGCCGATGACCTCTATCTCGATTTGTCCAAATGGCGGAGGGTAGACGATGTGTTGTGCTTCCAAGATGATTTCCCGTACTTGCGAGAAGTGAGAGTGGATGTGGTGTGCGTTGACGATGCCACAAAGCCCTTTATGGAGAGTTTGTTGGTGGATCTGAAGGCCCAGTTTCCTAAGCTAACTTGGAGAGGACTTTTGCATATACAGGAAGGTCGTGAGTACTCTGGTTCAGTCTCGTTTCTCTCGGACTCTTAGAGTGACACTGGCTTTGAATATGACAGCTTGGTGCACTTCTCAGTGTCTGGAGTGGGTCAACTTGTAGCAAATCTTTCCTTAGTTTCTTTACATCTAGTGTGTGGATTCCGCGATAACATGTGTATACCAAAGATACCCCTAAATACATGACCTGTACATCCGATGGAGTTGAAACGCTCTCAAAAGTTCATAAGTGCTCAGCCTGAGCCAGAGGCAGGACCCCCATCCGCTACCCGTGGTAACAACGGGAACATATCCTCCTTGTCGAAAAACTCTTGCGAAATAACCAACATTTCCTCCGCCTTCTCTACCACCACATTCGCCCCCGTCGGCGTAACCTTCCCCACCGGAGTCAAAAACTTGCCATCATACATATCCCTATCCTCTTTCACTTTCGGCGACGCAGCGGCGAAAAGCAAGTTGTACGCGCCGACTTCGGGCGAGTCGAAAAAGAGGTTGATTATGGGACTCAAGATGCGTGTAATGAAGTATATATTGGACCAGGTGTTGACTGAGCCTGGGTCAACGGAGATGAAGATTAGGTTAGGGTGGGTGTTGCGTTTGTAGAGGGCGAGATGGGTCATTTGTTGACAGAGCTTTGAGACCGCTTTAAGCGCGTGTTGGTTAATGGATGAACGTCGTCGGAGTGTGAAGGGGCTTACTATAATATCCGAACGCGGCTTTGTACTTGCCATCTGGAGTGAAATCACGACGGAAATCTTCCGGTGTTTTGAACTGAATGTTTGGGTCTTTAGCGTAACTGAGTGTGTGTGCTACCGAAGAAACCTTTGTGAAGGATAGTAATCATTTCGAAAGACAAAGTTTGTGAGTCGGATACGTACTGTGACGATTCGCGCTTCACCATATTTGTCGGATGTTTCTTCAATCAGAGGAAGAAGTGTCTGTAGCAGTCTGAGGTTTCCAAAATGACTATGGGCAATAGTTTAAATAACAGCTGGGTAACGAGAGGGAATGGACTAACTTGGCGGCCAGAATATCTATTCAGCCTTGCTTGCGTGAGTGAGGGCATAGTGGCCGAGACGGAAGACACACCGTCTAGATGTTTCATTCGGAAGTCCGCGAGCCTGAAAGCGCAAAGAGTCATACAAATCCTTTCACAGGACGTAGCGACGCGACCACCTACACGGCGCCGTTGATCACTAAAATAGGTTTTTATGTTCGTTAGTTCTTTATTGTGTGATTAGAACGAATATGACTAAATGCACCATAGATGTCCAACCGTTCAATCTGACCCAACAACTTTTCTCCCGTCCCCTTCGCCTTTTGCGGGGTACCAAAGTCGCACCATGCATAAATCACCTTTCCATTGCCAATACCGTCCTTCTCGAGTTGGGCGACAGCGGCTTTGCCTGCTTCTTCGGAACGCGAGCCAAGATAAACTGTAGCACCTTTGCGTGCGAGGTGTTTAACGGTGTGGTAGCCGATCCCACGACTTTTCGACATGTACAAGTGAGCAAGTCGAGCGCAGGCGAGGAGGTGAATGAATGAATGACGCACTTGCCACCGGTGACAAACGCGACTTTGCCGGTGAGGTCTTGCAAATCTCTATCTGGTTTGAAACTCTTCTTCGAAAACATGTGTTTTGTCGTACAAGTCCGAAAGGGAGTGTGTGGGTGTACGAGTATGTGAAGTTGTGCCTAAGATGGGTGCGCTTGACATCTCGTGACGTATTGATGTGTAGTTATGGTACAGGGAATGCTCAACGGACTGATGGCCTCGGATAGGGATTGGAACTTGGCGGCTCTTTGACTCCCCAAGAATCAAAGTCTAATACAAATGCATGAGACACACAGGGAGAGGAAATAAGAAAATGCCATGATGAGTTCAACAATACTGGTATGTTGACTGTATGGCCCCAGTTCCCCATTAAGGGATATTGTTTCGCTGATCCTACAGCATGAGCAAGCGACGTCTGAGTTGTAAGGTTGTCCTGGTACTTGACGCCTTCTGAAAGGGTACTATGGGGTAATCTTGGGACAATCAACTCCATGACGAATTCGCCCGTCCCTGGAAATGACACCCAAGGTGCATCCTGATGCATCGGCCCGCTAGCCGGTTACACCTAGGTGAAACAGATTATTTCTGTTTGCATCGTATTTGAATATTTGAATCACCACCAGCCCCTCTGCAAACCAATCGTCACGGCACAAGGTACAACGCGTTTCCCCTTCGCCAGCAATGCATTTCCCACTTCCATATGAAAAAGTTATCGTACTGGAAAGGGGTCATTACCAATGTTACAACGATAACACGAGCCAGCCAGACCGCCTGAACTCAGGCGGACTCTTCCGCACGCGAAGATCCAGGGTCCCCTTGAAACGTTGCGCAGATACATTTTGATATACGGTCGCAGGGGTTTGTGCATCATCGGCATCGGTTACCGAGCACAGCGCAACCGCCAATCGTGCCCTCCTGATTGCCGACTTCGAAACCTGGAGCCATGTTAGCCATGTTTCAAACTGTGCTTAGAGTGGTTGGCAGCTATAAAAGCACACAGACTATGGGTCTGACTCTCCAGTGCCCGGTGCATCCCACAGTGAGCAGACCAATTCTCCCCTCTGCTCGGTCGCGTTTACTGATTATGTCTCCTCGTCCGTCAGACAAAGTTACTTCGGCTGGTCCTTGTAACTTACTATCCCTCACGACCCAAACGCCAACGCCAACAACGCAACCCTTCAGCATCTCATCATGAAGTTCTCCGCCTCTTTCGTCGTTCTCGCGTTCATCTTCTCCAAGACCGCGCTAGCTCTACCTGTCGTACGTTGCTCTCAACCTCGACACAATGAAACAACATAACGAGAATATGCTTCCTGACATAGGATAACGATGGTTATGATCTCCTCGAAAGGGACTTTTCTGACGCATATGACCTTGAAGCTCGTGACTTCTATGACAACATGTATGAGGAGCGTTCATTCGACGATGAAGAGCTCTTCGAACGGGACTTGTTCTACGAAGACCTTGAAGCTCGAGCCGGTGGCAAGGTAATGAATCATTCACTTCTGTTCACTACCCTCTGACACTGACGGTCTGGTCTCTGTATCACCAAAGCCTGCAGCGAAACCGGCAGCGAAACCTGCAGCGAAACCTGCACCCAAGCCTCCCGCAAAACCTGCCCCCAAGCCTCCCGCAAAGCCCGCACCCAAGCCTCCCGCCAACCAACCCAAAAAGCCGGCTACTCAACCCAAGAAGCCTGCTGGCAAATGCAAGAAACCAACTCGTGGTGGCAAGAAGCGGTCGTTTGTAGTTCGAACAACTACAGGACAAAGTGAGCATTTTTCCCCCTTCTCCTGATCACCGAACTAATAACGGTGTACAGCAATCACTGTTGATGGGAAGCAGTACAAGCTTGGGGAGAGCACCTCTGGTAATGGCGGTGAAGAGGTGCGTCTTATTCCTAGCCGCGGTGCACGAAACCTAATAAACATGTTTTGTAGACGTTCAAAGTCGAGGGTGGACAGGCATTTGCCAAACGCCCCAAACGTCCCGGCAATCCTCCCGCGGATTTCACTCAAGAAATTGCTAACACGAAGAAAGCGTCCGATGCACTTCACAGCGGGCTATACATCGCTGATGGTACAGATGGCGGATACACATGGTTGATCACAGGTGCCGTGCCTGGAGGTGAAGTTTCGACGAGGTGGTTCATGAGCCCAGAGAAATTCGCGACGAAGAAGGCATGTGAAGATGATTTCAAGGATGCGCTGGCAGCTGTGAAGGCTGCACAACAGAAGTTGGCTGCTGCCGGACTGGTGCATGGGGATAGTCACCCAGGAAACGTACGTTCTCGCAATTGGCCCTGGGTTGAGTTACGGCTGATTTGGCTTTGTGCTCTTTTAGTGGTTCGTTCCTCTGACAGGGAAGATTGACAAGGCACTCCCGATCGACTTTGGCATGACGAGGCCTGGGGTATGTTTTTCGTGATTATCTGTCAAGAGATTATACTTAGCCGACTAACATTTGTTGCAGAACACTAACATCGATGAGCTTCTCAGCCAACAGTACAAGTATCCTGCTGATCACTGGGCCGCCTTCGCTGAGTGTGGTATTTGTAAATAGGGAGTCAACTAGGGTACTTGTTGGATCGGCGCACAACATGGAAAAAATATCAATAATCAATAAAATTCTCATCATTTAATTCTTGCTTATTTCCCGAGCGACGAGTGGAGACGGAATGTCAATGAATTTTTTGTTCTCGTGAACACGTTAGCTTCTCGGTCCTACTTAGTTTTGTTAGCCGCTGTAATTGCGGGGGTGTTTACAACACATTCGAATACTATGAGTAAAAGCACGGTCCTCCAGAAAGTTTGTGGGGGGAGGGCTGTCGTAGATCAACGAGATCGGGTCAGAGATAGATATGAGAAGGACGCGGAGATTCTTTGATGATACTTAATAAATGTCAGGAACTTTGAACTGGGTCGAAAGTATGGAAGGGGCTGCCGAGAGACTTACAGTAGTCAATTATGCGTCAAACTCCATACAGGCTGTTGTCAATTATGCCAGCAGTAGCCACCAACTCCTTCATGAACCATGCCAGCGAGGCTTTTGAGACCGCTATCAATTAGGTGACAAATGGCATGAGGAACGTTGGCAGAGAGCCATGGATCGCTCAGTCTTGGCTGCTGACAGGCGAATGGCAGTGACTTGCGATCACGGCTGCGCCGTCAGGAGTGTTATTTTCAGTTGGGCCAACGTTGGCTGTTAAAGTAATCAAGACTCCGCAATCAGTCACCCAAACTTTCAGTTTCAAATGTCGCATGACGACATTTGAGGCGCATCAAGGCGGGTTGATCTGGAATTCACAACAATTTTCGTCATACATCTCTGGTATAATGTCCATCATTGTGACAGTTAATGATCCCCTTTCATGTACATTCCCTTACCGCAGTAAGATGCTAATCATGTCTATGGTAGATTACTGAGAATCGTATATTCCCACATGTGCCTACCTTATCTGTCTTTCAAATGACTTGGATGCCATCCGCCAGGCGCTGTCGCATTGACGGCCTCAACTCCTGAAAAGAGTCCTCGCTTCGCTACCCTTATACCTAAAGAGGGTTTCGAGCAAGCAGAAACATTTCTGACCCAACTAGAATCTTGAACAGGGAATTCATGAACTTCGCCTCTAGTCAAGGCCCTTTTTTAAGTCCAGTATGAATCCATTCAAATAGTGTTTGGGTCAGCCCCACGGGTAGACAGATACCAAGTACACTTTTTTGGAGACCTCAGTCTGTCAAATGACAACACCTGACAAATAATGGGTGGCACACTGCCAAGGAGCAGGGTGATTTAATTGCCACCAGCGCGACTCGTGGCGTATGTTTCTTGCAATCCCCCCACCCTACCATAACCTAAGATAGGTGAATACTCGACCCTCAATGCTTCTAGAAGTCATAGAGCTAGTGCGGCTCCTTCGTGTAGGCTGGGTGAGCACTTTCAGCAACTTGCTTTTGCACTCAACCCTCATTCTACCCAGTACCTGGATGGTGTGTGACCATAAAAAAATGTTTCCTTGTATTAATCTTGAGTTCGTTGCAGTCGCGATGATCGCCCTCTACGTACGTCTCTTGGTTTTACATTATATTTTGTCGGCTCAAAAAAATAACCATCAAGGTTTACGATTACTTCCTGACGCTACAAATGGAAGTCACTCTGCTCTGGCCAATGCAGTGGAACACTGCAAAAATTCTTTTTTTCTTAAATAGGTACCTCGTTGTCGGCGACTTCATCCTTATTTTATTTCGTGATCAAGTACCCAACATGGCGCGGTATTGTCCTATCGTCTCCCAAGCCACTCTTTGTGGGTTTTCTGCTTGAGCTTCCATAATGTGTGGGCTAATTTTCAGATCGCGTTACCAGGGATTTATTTGATTGGAGTCTTCATAGTTGAACGTGAGCAAGCTCCTTGATTCGTGATATGCGAGCGTGATTCTAAATGATAATAACATCTTCTCCGTACTAGTTGTGTTCACCTTCCGTGCATGGGCTATTTGGGAAAGAAATAAGCTTCTGGTCGTTGTTACCCTTATATACACGACGGGAGCGTTTATATTGGCTGCGGTGATAGCAGAAAAGGATATGATTACCCTCCAATGTGGGCATGAAAGACAGTTTCAAACCCAACCAATCAAGCTGACTTATTTTGGCACATAGACCTTGACCTTCGGCCACTTACAGGCTGCCTAGTGAAGTTCGGCCGTGTCAACTTCTACATTGTTTATGCAGTCATGGCTACCTATGACGTCGGTACACGTCTTTGCCCATTTATTTTGTGTGGGCGCGAAGCTAACAAGCTGATGTTAGGGCTTTTAATACTTATGCTCGTTCCATTTGTCAGAAATTGTAAGTAACCTTCGCATCAGTCTCGTCGTGGTCTTACTTTGTGCCTCAGATCGAGAACCAGAAGGCGCAGTTTTCCGGAGGACAAAACTCTTTCGAGCGATTTATGCTGAAGGTAAAGGCAGTGCACAAGCAAGCTAGTCGGTCCTCAGGCCCATTTTACAGGCATAATATTCTATATCTTTCAACTCGGTCAGTGTTTACCTCGCGACCAACAGCGCTCTCATCCAACTCTGCTACATAGCTGTCTCTGTGGCGGCTCTGGTCCTTACGTTTAAGATGGTATGTTATTCTGTCTTGTTAAGAACCTTTCTCAACGCCAGCTAGCAAGCGAATGTACTCCTGTCATGCTAGTAGGTTACCGTATGCTTCTCATGAAAAATTGCTTGCTTATGTGGTGGGTCTGCTCAACTCTAGTGTATTTCGCGTTATTCGTGTTGTGTTGGCGAACAGAGTGATACTCCACATTCAACTCGCGTATAAAAAGCGTACTACCGTTGATCAGGAGTTTGACAGCGTTATATAAGTTTGAAATTGCAAGTTAGCACTTGTTAGCTGTCCCCAGAAGCATAGATCGTTGTATTTACTTTACAAGTAACGTATGGATGTATTATGAGGCGAGGTTTGTTTTATGGTGTGACTGACCTGGCACTGAGTTTGACGAATTCAGATCCCGACGGTTGGCGGAAGTTACCGGGACAGTACTTACCGTCACGGCCCACAGTGCTAATTCCCAACAACTCCTCCACCCACTCCTCCTGCAAAATGACTTAGTACGTTCCCATAACACTGAAAATCATCGAAACAGTGCTCAAAGGCACGAAAATATAGCACTATCCTCGGCCGTGCCATAAAAAACGAGCACCTTGCTCTTGGTGTCATTCTCAGCGCGCTCGGCGGTGGTATCCTCGCGACACGAGGTGGAAAGTCGGAAACTAAGCCGCAGACAGTGCAACAGGCGAAGGCCTCAGTTCCTATTAAAGCTGGCTCCAGGTGCGCTCTCCACATCTGGACGTTCCGACATGTAATTGACAGACTATTACAGCGAGGAAGAAGAGTTGTACGTGTTCTGACCTGTACCTCTGCGAGGAAAAAGTGTCATATACTAACCTCTAGACTCGCCAGCATCCGGAAATTCGTTGAAGAGGCCGAGAAGGAGGAGGCCAAGCATTAAAACGCTCCCACAACATGTTCTCTCGCGAACGGTCCACACGCCGATCGACGTGGTGGTGTACCTGCGCTTGTATAACCTAGATATAAGGCCGGAATAGACGCATAATCCTCTTTGCTCTCCTATCCCTTCATGTTCCTTTGAGCGGTCAAATTTCGGCAGGGTTATGCTTATTTGTGTTCCCCCATCACCTCGCCTATGTGTCGTGCTCTATGTTGCCAGTATTTCTATTTCAAGTCCTCAGTTGACCGCTTAATAGGCGCGAAGGATCACAAAACAGTATGTATATTGCGATTCCCAAGAAGTACACAGCCGCCTGATGTGCGCACAAGGTATACACGGCTACTCATCTGTCCTTCGTCTGTGAACTTACTCACAGTAGGCCATCCCACCATTATAGATGCATCTCTGATTCTCAAACCCGAGACGTTCTTTAGCAAACCGATCCAACACTCCCAGCCTGCGTTTTTGGATGACATCGAGGCAATTCCTATCAGGTGCTGTGCCATCGACGTGCTATTCCTGGTTACGTTTCCGTCCGTGGCCCCCGATTGTGAGTCTTCAGGTTATCGAGTAAATTGCCAGTCTATATTGACGGAGCTAATTCCATCAAGTATTTGTCAACGTTGATAGCCAAATTCCAGGTTTCGCACAATCCTAGGGAGGATGATCCAAAGGCGATGGTGATATACAAGAATATCTTACAAACCTCTGTCGGGACATTCACTATTTCTGTTAAAACCTCAATTTCCATTCCAGAAGCTACGCGCCATGTTCATATGCATGCAAACAGCGCCGCCACCCAGCCGCAGTTATACGGATGAACAGCTCGAATTTATTGTATCAGGCAAGGGTCCTATGCTAATCCGTGAATGAGCATGAGGCGCAAATTTGCGTCAGGACGCCATTTCCAGCCTTCAGTCTACGCATGCCATAAAGCACCAGAGACCCGATCGAGTGGATGAGCACGAGTATACGGGCACGTTGCATGTACAGGACTCGTAGTGCTGGACCTCAGATCGCATCAACTTCGTTACGATCCATTCCAATACAAAGAGTAACAAGAAAAACACATCACAAGTCAATTCCAGGCTGCCTTAATCATATCCGCCGCACGTTCAGCAATGATATACACAGGAACTTGGGAGTGTGCACAAGGCACAAATGGCTAGGGCTTTGTCAATCCAAATGAAACGGTTTGCTGTGTGAAGACTTACCATGACGGACGCATCGACAACTCGCAGTCCAGAAATCCCCTTCACCAGTAAATCAGGGTCCACGACTCCCCAGTTCGCATTCTTTGGAGACATTGCCGCAGTCGATACTGAATGTAATGCGGACATGGTGATATTTCTGAGGACGTTTTCAATCTCTGTATCAGACATCGTGCTTGTAAATGGCGCTTGAATGTCCGTGATAATGTTCTTCCAGACTGGTGCCTTGACAAAGCGCATAGCAGTTTTGACTGCTTCGCGAGCGGCGAAGAGGTCAAAGTTCGAATTGAAAATTCCGAGATCAATTAAAGGATCATCGAAAGGATCGCTGGACCGTATCCTAACCGAGCCGCCTTTGTTGTATCTCGTGAGTCTTTGCATAATTGTATGAGAGTATGCGCACCGACTTACGAGAAGCAGGGCTGACTATGTTGACACCGATGCTGTAAACCCCAGCAGAGCCCTGTATGTGTAGTGAGGAGTTGGGCAAGAGTCGGAATGAATGACACCCACACCCAAAACCATCTCTATGTGGGCAGAGTTCGGACCAGAAGAGGGATCCTGGAATTGTTTAAATATCGGCGAATCGTCTGGCAACCGCGTCCAAGCGATATGGTCACTTGGAATCAGCGCGACGTAAGGTCCTGTCCTATTGCCATTCCAAAGTTCAAGTGCTTCAGCTTGTAAAGTTGGGTCAATGCTCAGGCTATCGTCAGTGAGAATGAGCGTATGTTCGAAGCCAAACAATTGGATCCTTACTTTGCCCAGGGGCCCAAATCAATTGAGTTCGGGACCAAGCCGAAGGAGGTTCCAAAGAACGGATGATCAGAAACATTCCGTCCAACGCTTGGGTTGTGTAACACTGTTGGTATACCAAGCGCTTTCAAGTCGTCCTGGTCGCCAATTCCGGAATGCAGAAGGATGTGCGGAGTGAGAATCGATCCTGCTGACAAAATAACTTCCTTGGATGCCGTTAAGACGGTAGTGCTCGACGAATCTGGAGAACGGATTTCAACAGAACGAATAGTTAGTCCTGGAGTTCTATCGTCCTGCGTCTTGAGTACGCGGGTAACTCTTGTGTTAAGCACAATGTGTAAGTTTGAACGCGATCGGGTTTGTTCATCAAGATAGGATGTCGCTGCACTGCTGCGTGTTCCATCATGACCGATCGTGGACTGGAGCCAACCTGGATAGCATTTTCTCAATCGAGGTAGGATGTAACGATGTTGACTGGCATACCGAGACCAAGCGGTGTCCCAGAGTTCATATCGAGATTGAACTTGAACTCTCCACCTAACTGCCTACCTGCTTGTAGTGTAGCGGAATCGACTGGGGGATGGAGTAAACCTGGAAGTGTCACACCGACTTTCCCAGTAAAGCTATGCACCCTTGGGTCAAATTGACCTTTAGTGTCGTGGCTATCTGCAGGATCCTCGAATTTTTCGTTCTGAAAACATTCCATTTCAGACTCCTGGTCACAACATTGAAATGATGGGGTATACCTTTTCGATATACGGCTGAATCCTGTCCCAACTCCAACCGGGATCCCCGGTAACGCTCGCAAAACGATCAAAATCAGAGGAAGAGCCCCTAGTATAGAACATGGCGTCTTTTATGTGTAAATTCCTTGAACAGAATCGCTATAGTTATACGCACTGACGGAGCTGCTTCCACCGAGCATATGTCCACGCTGGTAAGTGAAAGAACGTCCATTTAGGCCTTTCTGAGGAACCGTAGTGAAGTTCCAGTCAAAACGAGATCGGGCAGTACCGAACTCGAGGCCCGGTATGATGGAATCTGTAGCGCCCTCGTTTCTGAGGAATGTTAGAAATGGATGAAAGGCAAGGGATAATACAACCCACGTAGGTCCGGCTTCTATGACAAGCACGTTAAACTTCGTGTTTTCCGTCAACCTGTTTGCAAGGACTGATCCAGCTGTACCGCCTGAAAGCCATTTGTGTCAACTCGCTCTTGGCCTCGGAGGCGTGTTCAAACCTACCTCCGACGATAATAAAGTCCCAATCAAGTTTTGGGACCTCATCAATTGACCCGTGAGTGGCGCATAGGCTGAGGGAGCACAGACCGAGTACTGTCGTGAGTGTGAGGAGCATTTCTTGTCCGGGAGGAAAGACTTCGTACTAGGGGAACCAATTATGTAGTTGGGCACAACTTATATCCTTCAGCGGAATGCTTTACTCCCAGGACATTTCCTGAGTGTTCCTAAGACCGTGAGTCGTTATATCTTGAAAGAAATGCTCACATGGAACATGGTTCGAATTTGGGGCGTGTAATAGGTATTGATTTCAGAAGCATGAATAACAGTTGATGCTATTCCACTTTATTTTTCGGGTATCATTAAAACTCATATCAACCGTTTCAGGCGTTGAATACAACGGCCTAGAGTCGAATAACTGCAAGGGAAATGACAAATATCTATGGGCAATCGAGCACGGTGCAGGCTGTTTTCCGAAGCGTAATTGGGGAGATTATGACCAATATAAGAAATGTGCCAAGGTCGTCCAATCTTCTGGTTCCTTTCCCGTTAGTTTGGGGGTTGAGGCTGGCATTGCAATAGAAGAGCTAAAAATAATGAACAGACAAGACATAATGCAAGGTCAGAATGCCTTCTTTTGGCTGAGGGAAACGGGAAACAAAGGGACGGAGTACTCACGTCGGAACGTAAGCTTCGTGGAAGCGGCCCGTCAGATGATTTGGAGTGGGTGCGAGCAAGTCCTCGACCATGAGGCACCTTTGGAGCGGGGATGCTCTTCGACAAGAATTGATAGGGACGTAATCTATGCACTTTGCGGAGGACGAATCGTCCGGACGTTGAATCTCACCTCGCAGCTTAGAATCGTCGCCTTGCTTGTGCTCAAGCTTGGCAGAGTCCTCAGGTATCACACAAAGCGATTTTGATTGTGCGCTTCAACAGCTCAAAATTTCGGGCATATGCTGCTCGTGGTCAGAAGAAAGGTACAAGAGCACTCAAATTAGAGTCATCTGACTGGTGCATCCAAAATACCCCTACATCATTGGGCCTTGTTCTTTGCGAAGGTTGAATAAAATTACCGGATGTTCGCAGAGATTACCGAGGATTTAGCAGAGAGCGCTGAGATAGGCGAGCTGTTGAAAGTGAGAGGTCGCATCCCGCGCTGTACATGAAGAACGTCGTTCATCATGGAAGCTAAGGGCGTTGTGACGAAGTCCCCGCATGCCGGGCGCTAGTGGTTCTACGGGACGAGTACTTACGGACGTGGGATGATGGTTCCTCTGTGGGAACGATGTTAACAATCTGCTCTTGGATCCGCGGAGACTGGAGTTTTCCTCCGACTTTGGTAATTTTCACCAGGTATTATTGTTCACCTCTCGCAAGAAACCCCTCAACCTCATTTGATTACTCCAATTGTTCATCCGGTTGGATGTAAGACTCTTATTTTGTCTAACCAGACTCATAAAGCGCGCTTCATTATGTAAACAGATACACGGCAACGCTCGCATTCCATTCATGTAGTAAATGAGTCAATCAACGCCAAGAACTCTTGATGAGATCTGCCGCCCTTTCCGCGATAAAATACACAGCAGCCTGTGTATGGGCACAAGGTACGTATGGCTGGCAGTGCTTCTGGGTCAGTTCCTGTACCTGTTATCTCAGAAATAGGTGCCTACCATGACTGACGCGTCAACGACCCTCAACCCAGATACCTTCTTTACCAGTAAGTCTGGGTCAACTACGCCCCAGTTCGCGTCCTTGGGCGACATGGAAGCGGTTCCTATGGGATGCAATCCTGTGGCTGCGGTGTTTCTTATGACATCGTCTATCTCCGCATCGGCGGTTGCATTGGCCAAGGGTCCCAAGAGGTCTGTTACAACGTTCTCCCATACGGGTGCTCTGACGAATTTCGTGGCACTCTTGATTCCTTCGCGTGTGGCGGCGAGGTCAAATTCGGATGTGTAAAAGCCTGGATCAATCAACGGATCGTCGAACGGATTGTTGGATCCAATCGTCAGAGACCCGCCTTTCACCAGTGCCTTAATTATCACTTCGAGCTGAAAACATGATACGCTGACTTACGAGAAGCAGGGCTGACCAACTGCAGGCCGGTTGAGAAGATGCCACCGATTGCCTGTATACGGGCATGAGTTGTTTCTCATGGGGTGGAGTGGAAGTACCTACCCCCAAGACAATCTCCATGTGTGCAGAGTTGGGGCCAGAGGAGGGATCACCATGCTCTTTAATGATGGGAGAACTATCTGGCAAACGAGTCCAAGCGATGTGATCACCTGGCACCAGCGCGACATAGGGTCCAGTTCGATTTGCATTCCAAAGCTCTAATGCCTGGGCCTGTAGAGCGGGATCGAAAAATAAACTGCCGTTGATAATTTGTGAGTATAAACAGTCAGTCATGAACGAAAGTCTACTCTCACTTTGACCAAGGGCCCAAATCGATCGAGCCCGGCACCACGCGGAATTGAAGCCCGAATACAGGATGGTCCGTAAGGTTTCGACCGACGCTGGGATTATGCAACAATGTCGGTATGTCTAGTGACCTCAAGTCGTTTTGATCGCCAATCCCGGAGTGCAACAAGATATGTGGGGTGCCGATCGCTCCTGCTGCTAGGATAACTTCTTTGGAAGCGGTCAAAACAACACTCTCTGAGGTATTAGTAGCACGTATTTCGACAGAGCGGATGGTCAAGCCCTTCGAACCAGCTGTCTCCAAGACGCGAGTGACACGAGTATCGGTGACGATATGCAAATTCTTCCGGGACTTAGTTCGTTGGTCAAGATAAGCTGTTGCCGCGCTACTACGCGTTGCGTCATGGCCGATCGTGGACTGCAACCAGCCTAGGGACCTTCGTAAGCTTCCGGGGGCGCATGGTAATAGTTGCTAACAGACCTAGACCAAGTGGTGTTCCAGAATTCATATCCAAGTTGAACTTGAACTCCCCGCCCAACTCCTTACTAGCTTGTAGCGTGGCAGAATCAACAGCGGGATGAAGGAAGCCAGGTAATGTAACGGGCACTTTCCCGCTAAAACCGTGCGCCGCCGGATCAAATTGGCCTCTGGTGTCATGATTATCGGAGGGGGCTTCGAATTTCTCGTGCTGTTCACAAGTTAAACCGTTAGTTACTCAGTGAAGCGGCACTGCGAGACACACCCTCCTGATATACGGCTGGAGACGATCCCAGCTCCACCCGTGGTCTCCAGTGACTCTGGCAAAACGGTCAAAATCATCAGAGGAACCTCGGGTGTAAACCATGCCATCTGTGGCGACTTTGTAAGTCACAGCCCCTTAGTTCGTACAACGATACTCACTGACGGAACTGCTACCACCGAGCATACGCCCGCGTTGTAAGGGGATCGAACGACCATTGAGGCCCTTCTGCGGAACAGTAGTGAAGTTCCAGTCAAAACGGGACCGAGCAGTTCTACCTTCGAGCCCAGGGATGATGGACTCGATGGCCCCTTCGTTCCTATGTATCATGCATCAGCGAAGAGAGGGAAGAGATCCGAAGTGAACATACGTTGGTCCAGCTTCAATTAGAAGTACGTTGAATTTAGGATTTTCTGTTAACCTATTTGCCAAGACGGATCCTGCGGTACCACCTTCAATCGGGTCAGCTTCAGTTATGGCGAATGATGCTAAAACGCTATGGTTTGTACCTCCAACTATGATGAAGTCCCAATCGAGCCTAGGGACATTATTAATCGTGTCATATGTGGCGCAGAGCCCAAGAGAGGCGAGCGCAAGCAGAAGGGCTGAGTTGAGAATCATCTTCAAGTAAGGCGCACCCTGAAGAAAATCCCAAAGGCCAAGTCGCATTTATAATCGTTGTACACCACTTGTGCCTTTCTAACGTCTGGTCCGAGTTCTAGCCCCAACTTTTGATCGGAGCTCAACGGAATTGCATCAAAAGATCCCCGACCACGTGGCAATCCAGTAGAAAGAATGATTCCGAAAGGTAAGACATACATTCCTAAAAATTCCGGTGAGCTGGACGTGGGTACCGCGGAAATATGCGTTCTGAATATGGCAGCCGATAATCCACCATTGAACGAGAAAAGAGTGGCGTTGCATGATACAGTGATGTTGGGAATGCTATTTCGAGCATTGAGCGCTCATCGCTACGCGATGAAGAAGAGATGAACATAGAAATCAAATGCTTCCTCGAGAGCGAGAAATGAATCAATGACACTCCGTAGTTCACTCTTGTCCCCTAAGTACATCCGCCGAGTCCGACGTGCGTTGGGGCAAAAGTCTCGGATCCCTGTCTAACAAGTTCTGGGAAGCAGGGAAAGAGGCGCGCTGGCGCTTTCGAGTCGGACGTAGAATGGCTGGTCGATCAGTTGGTGGATTGATCACAAAGTCCGATATTACGAGGTAACTACGGGGATTTGTCAGTTCTTTCGTCTTCTTCCCCCATTTACTGCGGTGCGAAGGTGAGATCGCAATGTGGAAGTTGGTTTGAGAACAAATAAATGCGGACGTGGCGTAGGAAGCATCATTCTTGTGCTTGGCAGGGAGAACGGAGAAGCAAGGATTGACCTGCTCACCTCTGCTCACGTGTGACCATGAATGAGATCGAAGTCTTCATCTGGTTCTTGTGCGAACAGATCCGCGGCCCGGGGGTTGCTTCTGCTTTGGGGAGAAGTTCTTTCTCGTCTGTGGCACCATATAATTAGATGGATTGCTACTATAAAGGAGGATACTGACGCTATGAGTTAGGTGTGGGAGGCTATGGGCGGTAGATGTCCAGAGGCCCTAGGCGGTGAGGTCGAAGTGGGAACGCGTCGGGTCACCCGTGTAATCGCGTTGCTTCGAACATCTGTGTCATGGTCCTATTTGGTAGTCGTAAATCGTTGTAAAGGGAGAGGCGGGTGGGTTTAAGAAAGTTGTTTTATGAATAGGAGTAGGATAGAAAGGGGGTGGTACGGAATGATGGTAGTGGACGAAGGATAGGGGGGTTTGCTAAGTATGTTGTGGTAGGGTCGGTCACGTTTGTCACATGGTGCGTTGACGAGAAATTACGCCGTGCTCATCCTTCGCGAGGTGTGTCACTTTTGATATAGTCCAGGCAATCCAACCTGCACACTTGGTGATGCTCAGATTCATGAAGACGTACACTGTAACTCGACCCACTGCGATCTGTGAATCATCATGTTCGAAGCCTCGGGCGAGTCTGATTCATCAAGGGCATCTCATTAACTGGACCCGATTAATTGAACACACCCAGCTATATGGACGGGTGCGAACAAGATAGGGTCAGTCTACAATAGGGTCGAATCAGACAACCTTAGAACGAACTCAACTAGAAAACATCATGATACCAAAGTGAGAAAAAAAGAGGAGACAATAGTCCTGGAACAGATCTAGTAAACCAAGGGCTTTGTAAGACCCTACGGCGACGGAGATTCTCTGTGAGTGGAATCTGAGGCATCAGCTGTTTTGATATGATATATCTGGTCGTTGCACAGCACACAAGTGTTTCAGGTCCTTGGGCTGAAAAGTTAATGATAGTAGAATGGAGGCTTAATGAGATCAGTATGCATGGCGACTTCTATATCCTCTGATTAGTTCTAATACCTTCGATGCCATCCGCGACTCGTTCTGCAGTGAGATCCATAGCAGAGCTCAAGGGGCCGTACGGTTGGGGGTTCCTGCGGTCCAGTTTCCAATGCGTACCATGGTTGACGCTTCAGTGGCCCTCTATCTAGATATACTCCTTAACGAAAAGACTGGGTCAACAACCTGTAGTTTGCATCCGTGAGTGATGACGGAACAGCTCTTACGGGATGTACTCCCGCCCGAAATAACTTCCTTCGAAGCACACGAAACAGTATCCTCCGAAGAGCTAGTAGAATGAGTTCCGACAGAGAGGATGGTCAGTTCCTCCGTCCCGGACGTTTTAAAGATACGAGTGACACGTGGATCGTAGCGTTCCACGACTTCTTGCGGATTTGGTTCGACCGTGGGGATAAAATGTCGCCATACTCCTATGCGTTCCATGGTAGCGGTTGTTGTTTGCAACCAGTCTCAGGGAGGACTTTCATCACCTTCTGGAAGTGCACCAACATAGCTGCTAATCAAGCTAGACCAAGTGACTTTGTACTCCTGACGGTGATGAATTTCAGCTTGAGTTGGGGGATCTTGTTACCACATTCTAAGTGGTGCAACACCAAGAAAGCCAAGCAGGAAGCAGAATTGAGGACCATCTTCGGAGTCAGGACGTCTCTTGGAAACCTCATGGGCGTGGGCGTATTTATAGTCTCCCGTTCTGCCGTTCTCACTTCAGGTTCGGTCGAAGCTCAATAAAACTGTATCAAAGTATCATCAGCCGCATGGCGATCCAGCAGAAGTGTTGTTCCCTCAAGGTAGGACATACGTTTTTAAAGATTCCGGTGAGCTGGGAGTGGGGATCCTGGGGAATATGTGGTCCGAACGCGGCACTGAACAACTTGCAACTAAATGGGAACAATTTGCGTTATATGTCACAGTATCAAGGACGCTATTTCGAGTGTTGGGTGCTCATCAAGGATGCCACGCGACGCGGGAGGCAGGGATGAACATCAAAATCAAGCTTCTCCTAGGAAGTTGGCCAAGGCCATTAGTTTGATTTTCTCTTCCAAATAAGTAATTTCTCGCGCCCGACGTGTGTTGGTGCGGATGTCTTCGGAACCCTATCCGCTATTTTCTCGAACGCAGGCGAAAGAGGCTCGTCGTAGTGTTCAGGTCGGACGTAGAAAGGCGGGCCAACATCAGTTGGTGGGTCTATGGGAAAGACCAGGGTGATGAGGTAACATCCGGGTTTTACTAGTTCTGCCATCTTCTTCCCCCATTCGTTACGACGCGAAGGTGGAATCGCAACGAAGAACCTGGTTGGAGAACAAGCGAAGGTGAGTTTGGGATAAGAAGCATCATTCTCTTGCTTTGCAGGGGAGCGGGAAGAAAAGATCGATTGCTCACGTGTAGTCATAAATGAGGTCAAAGCCTTCATCTGGTTTGTACTCAAAGAAGTCAGCAGTCTCGAAGATCGCTTCTCCCTTGGGTGGAGGATTGTTTTTGACAGAGCTGTCGCGATGCCGATATACAGATTTCGTAATGTGTAAACCGTTAAGACGCACCTAGTGGCTTTGTCCACTGCGGTTTGAGAAGCATCAAGGCCTATCGCTTTGAGTCCAAGGGCAGATGCAAGGTATACGACATCGTAGCCCTGTTTCGGACAGTCAGCGGCATAGTCGGCTTTGCTGAGGGGAACCTACAGAACCGCATCCCGGGACGAGTGCACTTCCAATCTTGGGCCATTCAATGCAGTCTACACCGCTTTCGATGGCTTCCGTGAGAGGGGGTTGAACGGCTCCTGCGTCCCAAGGCATCACTTTCGCTTTCCTAGGAAGAACCTTTACAGAACTAGTCCAACATTTAGAGATGGGACACTTACCATGCGTCATCCCATGTGCTTACCACCTCTGGATTGACGATCGTCCTCGCCAATTTCACAGCTTCTCTCTGGGATACTGGAACGTTAGCTTCGGGCTGATCAGCCATGTTGCTGCGATGTTGCAGTTAACGATAGGAATGTCAACAACGTTTGACCTATTGCGTGTTCTATATGGCTACTGCGGACTGTTTATGATGAGTAATCATGACGGTATGATGACACTGATGTGATGGGCTTATGGGATAGGGGCTATTTGTACATGGTTGACATGGTTGGCACAAGGGCACCCGGACCCGGCAATCAAAAAAAATGAAATTCTCGTCTACCTGTCCTCGAGTTCCGTGTCCGGCCTAGCCCACTATGTCATTGCTCCGTCTTGCTCTTCAAAGTCGCGGATTCCGCGCAACGATACCCACATTTCCGTCACGCATAGCTACTGCCCGTGTTTCTATTCCTCGGCACTCATTACCTCAACGGCGGTATGCTACCAAGGGCAAGACGAAGTCAACTGCTAAGCTCGTTCCGGGATCGCAGCAACCTATTACAGACGAAGCTGCCTTGGCAGAATATAAGAGGGCAGAAACGACCATGAAGAATGCTGTCGAATGGTTCCGCAAAGAATGCCAAGGCTTTGAGACGCGAGCAAGCGGACGTGTTACTCCTGCTTTGCTGTCACCTGTACGCGTCAAGCTTGACAGGGAATACAGGTTGGAGGAAATTGCAACCGTTGGAGTACGAGATGGGTCCATTCTCTTGGTGACATTGTTCGACGAGAAGGTGGACCATATCTTTATCTGTCCCGTGGTTCAATTATTGACTTGTTTTAGTAGAACATGAAGACTGTTGAGAAGGCTCTTTATGACTCAAAGATTCCGGGAGTCGTACCGCACCGCCAGGATGATCGAACCATCAAGATCCCGATTCCCAAGTGCGTGATTTCAGACAACACGGACGACAGTCGCTGATGAATTATGAAGGCCTACTATCGATGCTCGCAAAGAGCTTTTCAATATAGCGAAACGGAAAGCGGAAGAGATTCGTGTGCAAATTCGAAAGCAGCATCAAACAAGTTTGAAACGCGGAAAATACGAAAAACACTCCATTGAGCAAGAGGAGGTACGTCGTCCATACATACTCCTTGCTCCATCCCAACTCGATCTGATTCTTTGATAGTTCCAGAAACTCTCAGACAGGCACATTGCCGAAGTGGATGCCGTTCTTGCATCTCTTCAGAAGGCTACAGGTGCTTCCAAATAATTTTGTCTCGTAATTTAACTTGGCGCTTTTATATGATTCCCCTAATGTTAATCAGCTATCTGATACCTCCTATCCTGTCAGATCCTACTCCGCGCCTTGATTCAGACACATTCTCAGTAAAATTCGCAGCTGCCGTGCAAACCATCTCCATTCAGATTGTCCCCCGTCCCGCAACCACCGCCCCTCAGAAATATCCAGCTTACCGAGAGAAATTTCGACCTACTTGCAGCACCTGAGAGGCCAAAAGGAAAACAACCGTCCAGGCCCGAAAATAGGTGGTTTGCTTTTACAACTTCATCCTCACCAACGACACTCTTTTTTTCTTCTCCGCGTTCTTCTCGTTTGCGCCTGATGGATAGTCACTAGCCGCCATTGCTCCGATGACCATCAAAACCGCTGCATCTCTTCTCTTTCACTGTTAATCAACGTTGAATCATGACACGACACTCGTCCCTTTATAGTTGACTCCTCTACCTCCGTTCTTATACTGATACCCAGCATATATCTGTCGCAGACTCGAAATACACGAAAGACTTTGTCTTCCGTTTCCCAACTTTTCAGAGCAGTTACCAAAGCCTTCCCTCGCATTACGAGTCCTTGGGGCCCAGTCACTGGACCCGTCTTACGTAGATTCGATAGCGCCACTGGAGATAATCATGCCATATGGAATACCGTCCTCGTCGACGAATGCTTCACCCATCCCGACTTCACCATCATCCCGTACTACACCTGCAGTAACACAGGCAGAGTTATTGACTTTGTCGTGGAATACAAGGGCACTCCTGCATTCTTCCTCGATGTCAGAGAGAAATATGATCTCGAATCCGAGTTGACGAGGGCGAACACGTGGAGGCGCTTCGGGCGTACGTTTGAGAATCTTGCTTCCTTGTGCCGTACTTCAAGCTTGTGGGGAATCAGCGCTATGGGAACGAAAGTTGCGCTCGAGAGTAGGTCAATCCCCTGTGCTTTCACATGGTCTGGTCAAATGGGTGAAGGACTCGCCGAAGCACCTGCTTCGTATTGGGAGTTTAATATTGAGGATGAGCCTTTGGGTGAGGGGTATTATATGTTCATGGACTTTATTCACATCATTGAGGAGGAACTTGACGTGTGGGTCTCGCTTTCTTGTCCGTGACCCGCCTACGATTCCGACGCGAAACCCCTTAGAGTGCGGCCTGAAGATCCTGAGCAATAGTAGTTAATGATTGAAACTTGGGATTCTCGCTCAATATACAATATCTTAGAACCCCCAGATTGACCATGTATTGTACAGCTGTTCTGTGTCCGGTAATCACCTGTTCAATAGTGTATAGTGGTGTGAGCTCCCCTTCCATCTGAACGTAAGCCATATGCGATATGCAAGGATGAGGTTGCTGGCTGATTTGTGGAGCAAAGGGCATAAATTTCATTTAGTTACATGATAGGGGGCATTGTAGACATAGTCGACCACCCAGCACCATACACGTTTCCAAGTTCTTTAATGCCTCTGCCAGTACGAGTGATTTAGGCGGGGACGTGACAACAGATCTAACCCAAAAGACGAATCCCTTCCTTCACATTGATGCTATACAGTCTCTTACGTATGCTGCACTCCTGGTGCTGGAGCCGCTGACCAAGTTGGTGAAGAGCCGGTTGGTAAACCTGCGTGCTCCATGGACATCGGCCTCCACTGGGATGTTGGACGATAGCCAGCACTACTGCTACCATCGTGACCCAGCTCTGGTAAGCCCTTGTAATTCGCACCCGTACTAGCCGATTCCGCCTCAGTTTTGCGTAGAGGTACAAACCCAGCCGGGGGTGTCCCCCGTGACTCCTTGTTCGCGAGGCTAGCCGAAGAATCCTTGCCTTCTGTTGCTGCAAGTGTAGGGATCTCGGACATCGATGTCGGAGGCACCTTGATACCATCTTCATCGCTGCCAGCTCCTTCCGCTGCTCTCCTCGCCATGTTTCTCTTCCAGACATAGAACCATAACAATCCGATCAACGAAACTATCAGGATGCTACCAATTACAGCACCAGCGAGGGACCCAACAGAAACGACTGCGCTGTCCCTTGATGTCGCGGTAACGGTAACGGTGGCAGGCTGCGTGGATGTTACGTTGGGGTCGGGGACCTCGAGGTCGAAGTGAGATATTGTGAGCTCCGCTTCCAAGCTCCAAATCAAAACTTTGTGTATTCCAGGCTCGGACCATCGGTTTGAGTAATACAGTGTCTGCAGGGCTTGAGTAGGTGGATGGCGACTGCATGCAGAAGTTCAACTTACTGGAGGGCTCTGCTCTTGTGGGTCTCTTCGATTTGGCACAGTCGTATAGGAGTCTGTCTTGGGATTGCAGTCGATACAGATGGCAAATTTGCCTGTGGTATCTAGTCTTGGAACGGCGTAAAAGTGGAAGGCAATAGCTGGGACGGGAAAGCCCTGAAAAGGTTCATTGAAAGATCATGCTCTCCAGACCAGGCGACGCACAAAAGTAACATTCTCATAAAGGCCGTACGTGAAGTAGAAGTGACCTGTTGTTCCATTAACCGCCATCCAATCTTTGTCTGTCCAACCGGCTCCATTGAAAGTATAGGCTACGTTGTCGTTTGGGAGATAGGTCCTATTCACAAAGCTGGTCATGGTCAAAGCAGGGAATCGAGGGACGGGTCAATGGGAGGCGCCGGAACCCTTTCAAGGTATCACTGGCACCTTTTTGTAGGAAACACATCACCCCTCCATTTCCTTTCGTACACAGCGCTCAAGAGCCTTGTAGGTGACACGGGGATTCCATGAGGACTACAAAGAACTGAATCGCAGCTCGCCGACTCGGCATTAGGTTTACCATATCATCCTTGGACGGATTGACGCTGGAATCCCTGTTCCAGACTTTTCGAGGCCCAGAACGGCAAGGTGAATTAACACATTGACTCCATCTTTGACTACACTTCCTGAGCTTTACCTAAAGAGTACCCATGAAGCATATCGGATGCGAGGTGTCCTATCATGGATGCTCTGGCTTCTTGCGGCGTTCCTGAAACAATATTTTCTGATCGCCACTACCTCACTGTGTTGGTCTGCTGTGGGTCCAGCTTTACCCACGGTATGTGGCAATGAGAACTTGTGTGTCCCGGGAGACATAGGTAATGCATGGTTGAGGCGTCTTAGCGGTTTCCAACTACACGAGGGATCATACTAGGCACCCTTGTTTATACCAAAATGCTCCCGAACTCACATCCCTATTAGGAATCAAGTATGTCCGAATGCCGTACACCGTGCTTAGGACATTTATCCAGCACGCGGTGGATCTCTGGAAGTCATCTATCCCTTATAGCTTGGTGGCAGGCGAGATCGCGTGTCTCCTGTACCTCGATCCACCATCGAGGATGGTGTGCGTCCCGGTAACGTGCGCAGATGCTGGGGAAGCCAAGAACAAAGCCAAACCGGCAATATCCTCTGGCTTGCCGAAACGACCGGTGGGTTGTTTAGCGTTGAAGGCTTCCTCGCCTGATTTGCGAATACCGAAGGCAGTCATTTTGCTCGGGAAGAGACTATACCAGGCCAATCAGCTCTCTGATGAATGGGATTGTGGTATAGGGGCGGGGGTATACATACCCCGGCAAGATAGCGTTCACACTGTCATTGAAGGGAGTGATTAGTTCAGTGCGATGATCGAGTGAGGGCGTATCGAAAGGACGCACGTGATCCGTTGCGGTGCGAGTTTGAGGGCAAGAGCAGAAGTGAGATGGTTCGCTGTAGAAGAAGGCATTGACAAAGAGGAATGTGACGACAACCACGGAGGTAATAGTTACCGGCTGCTTTGCTTGGTTGATCTAGAGGACCAGCAGTCAGAGAGACCTTAACCATCTCGGACTAGCAGCACTTACAACTCCACGTCCCGTTTCCGACATCGCTGAGTGACCCCTCACATGTAGGATCGACAGAAGCCGTTGAGGAGATGTTAATGACACGACCAGGGTCAAGACTTGTCGCATCCTTCGCGAGGAGGTCGGTCAGGCTGTGTAACAGGTGAGTCGGTCAGGCGACTGGTTGTAAAATCCGGAATTGTTCCTACATACCCGGCAGTCACTGCGATAGACGATGATCAGAAGGTGCGAATTCAAGGTGGTCCGAGAGTGTACGCACTATAAAAGATGGACTTGACGTTGACATTGAACACGTTGTCCCATCCCTTTTCCTCCGGGAAGTCATGGTAGGGACCGCCCCATGTGATACCCGAGTTATTGACAAGGACATGGAGCTTCGACTCGCGCTTGCGGAATTCCCTGATCAGCGCATCACATCCGGCCTTCGACTAACAGAAAGCGGGTGAGCAGCGGACTCATGAGCGACGAGCAAGATTCTACGTACACCAACGTTTGCGACAATGTAGTCAACCTTTCCGGTGGCAACCTTCTTGATATCGGCAACGGCCTGTCTAAGGATGTGAACTCGGTTGTGCATATTCCCAGTTTTGCGGCTGACGGACCTCTTGAAGCTGTTTCTCTTTCCTGGCTGCGATATATACGTCTGCACCGTTCTGTGCAAAACCCGTCGCCATCATTTTTCCGATACCGGAGCCACCACCGGTGACGAGGACTAGTACCCCCGAATGAGAACATACTCTTCAATGATTCGCAGAACCTTACGCACCGATTTTGCCCTTGACGTTGAAGAGGGACGAGATAGAGAGATCTTTGTCCGTACGTTATACATTATGTTTTGTAAAAATGGAAGCCTCAACCTTCACTTACCGGAAGCCATTCGGGGTGTATGCAGCAGAGGGAAGAGGAGTTTCCCCGACTACTAATACCCTCAGCCCGGTATCTTCAATACCCGTTCCCCACACTCCTAAGTGAGACGATCAGACGATCAGACGGAGATTGTCGTTGCACGTGACTAAGCATAATTAGAGCACGCTCTATGCTCTACAATTTCCTCTCTTATTTCTCATATATACAGTGTAGTATCAATTTCAGGCCTGGTTTAAACTTGAAGCTAAGTGTTTTATCTTATCAATCAAGTACATGGGTATTGTGCAAGCCCGCTGAGCTCGGCAAGATGCTCGTGGGAATTAATCGAGTCAGCGGGTGGATGTTTTCCAGAGTATTCAACATGACTTCAGCATCCATGGCTACAAGGTGTTCTCTCCTCAACGCGCTCTCGAATCCGACCTTTAGACATACGAGGTACACAAAACAATACACTACCAGTGCCCCAGAAGCATTAATCTCAGCTGTGCACCGCGGCACTCATTTTGAGAACCGTTCTATCACCTTGCTGGAACGCCATTTGTCAATGTCTTTGAAGCGCGTAGGAGGAAGAGGAGACGGCGGAGTGGACATGTTGGGTTGGTGGTGGATACCTCATGTTGCAGATGACACGCATCTCCTGGGCCAACGTCGGCGGATTCGTATAGTCGCTCAGTGCAAAGCAGAAAAGAAGAAAATCGGTCCAAAATACGTTCGTGAGCTCGAGGGTGTTTTACATCGATACTACGTGTCGGACCTAATGAAAGGAAACAGCGATGCTGAGTCTCTCGACTCATATGGCACTTTCCCTGGGGCTTTGTACACTCAAAGCAAATGTGTCCCTTCTCTTGGCCTTTTTATCTCCGAATCACCCTTCACTCAAGCAACTGTTCTTCATGCTCAGTCATCACCTATCCCGCTGCTCCTCTTACACCTACCGCCGGAAGTCAAGACCCCGACGTCATCGTACTCTCGGGACGCTTTGGGCAGCGCAATTTGGAATTCAGCGCTTGCGGGGGACCAAGGTCTTTTGGGTGGCCAGATGGAAATCCGATGGGAACGGTCCGCAGGTGGTCCTGACCGACCGGGCCTCTGGTGGCGAGGGGCCAAGCTCCCCAGCTGGGTTCCTCCCGAGGTGTAACGAATCTCCTCTCCCGCGGAGTGTAAGGAGTATATCCACCTATGACGGAGACCAGTGACGCGTACGCGCTCGGCCACCTCTAGTTATCTTCACTTAGAAGTCTTAGGTGTCGTCATAACCTCAGGTCCTGTACATTTCGTCAGTATCGATCATATCGACAAGTTCACGTCTGACCGTCGTGATTTCTTCTGACGAGTCCTTGGATCGGCTACCAAGCACAGGTTCTGTCAATGGGTAATGATGCTGCGTACACACGAGCTGTAATAAAAAAAACCATACTTGATCATAATTCCAACTACCAATAGCGAAATATCATGACTAAATGTCATAGACTATCATAACGTACAAACCGTGGGTATAGGAATAGTGAGGTATGTGGGTGAGACGGGGGAAATACACAAGTCTTCAACAATTCAAGTTAAGTCACACTCAGCGAGATTCTGGCGCATCACCATATCCTGTACTGGAAATATAGGTAAGCATCATACCAGGTGGGAGGGATGCCAGAGAATTTACAGTTAGTCAGAATGTACTTCGTTGACTTCGTATCCTTCAGGATATTCTGCATCAGCCTCCGGAGTCTGAGATACCAGAAGTGACCTACGGTGACGGTAGTAAAGTGGGAATAGAACACCCTCGGCAATTTCGATTTACTTTTCATCAATGCCGCTAAAGATATTCATCAGCGACTGGAAGCTATTGGGTACGGCCGGAATAAGCGTACCAAACTTCCTCCTGAGGTCTAGGAGAGATATGACACTTAGTCTATGGCGCTTGCACGGAAGTGATCAAAACACACATTCTGAAGTATTTTCAACATCGTTTGGTTGGTCTCGGTATGAGGTGACGAATTTAGCGAATGGTACCCCAGCCTCAATTTTGGTCCGGAAGATATCAAATTTGTTAAGGAAAAGGATGATGTTTGTGCGGCTCAAGAGCTCGTTGGAAACGAGGCTTGTCCATAGCTGGAAGGAATCTAGCTGTCATCGGGTGTGAACGAGTTGAGTTTCGAGTATCTGAAATGTCACATTTCAGGAGCATTTACTGACCAGTCTGTTCACCTTCGGATCTTCTTCCAGCATTTGGTCGAAGGCGCTTCAAATTAATCCCGCATCAGTCAATCGACCGTGGTGAAGGACGTTGGAGACATGTCAGAATCATACCTGATGGGTGCTAAGAAGATGATAGCGTTCATGTCATCGAAATACGGTACCCATGCCGCTGTATCAAAAATAGGGACAGGGGCAACATCAATACCGTCGCCATCGACCCTGATTCTAGGATCGTACCTCTCTAACGACGCAAGGCTCAGCTCACAGTACTACTAAAGACAAAGGCTTCTCACCTGGGACCGGTGGCCACCCACGTCATATATCCGCCAGTCTTTGCTCACTCCCGTACCCGTAGGGATGTCAGCAAAACCACCCACTAGGCCAAAGTTTCGCACGTACTGGTATTCACTCTGAACCTGTGTTCGGACACGCCTAAAGCCCACCCGAAATAAGTTCTTTGTTTCCATAAAAAAAAGAAACGAACTGTACCTAATGTTTTGAGCCGTGCCCGCAGAATATCATCTATAAAAATGTTGAACAACCAATCAGAGTTGGCAGTGCATCAATCATGTTTCACCTACCGTCAGTGGGAATATATCGTGCTGCCGTGACGCGTTCAAGAGAATCCAGGAAGCTAAGAGTGGCAGACAAAGCATCAGTTCTGAAAAAGGAGAGAAACCAAGTGCGTACAAGCCTGCATGGTCTTCCATGCGTATCTCGAGTTTATGCAGGAGCTCCTGAATGACAGGATCGTGCCACAGCCGAATCATATCTTCAGAACAAGCGTGCAAGAGCCTTCCAGGATCGTTCGGGTCATCCCAGTCTATATCCTCCTCGCAAGTAACTCGACTACCCTTGACCAGTCGTCCGAAAGACTCCTTCCACTGCGTAGCTGAGTTCACCGCTATCTCCTTTAGGGAAGCCTTGCTAGGACGTCGGGTCAATCTGGTCTCGTCCCTTCCCACAGGGTAAACGGGGGAGATCTGGCTTATGAGGGCATCTTCGAGTTGGAGAAGGGGTGATAAGCGTCGCTTAGTCTTGAGAAGGTCAGTAGACAGCCGGGGAAGTTCCCGAAGATCCTCATTCTCGTCCCCTTCCAAGGGAAGAGTTCTTCGCTGTGCCCGCTCCATGGCATCCATGATGAGGTGGAAAGAACGGACTATGTTGAGAGAGATGACTGCTCTCCATGAGATACGCTGCCTTCCGAATGCCTGTAAACAAAGATAAGAGACGGCTGCAGCGGAATCAAGTGCGAAGGAACGGACCATCGGCTCGTGCATGAGCTGGAAAACTACAGCAAGAGTTCAGCTTTAGTTGTCATACGAGATTTATGAACCTACTCTTTAATGTTGTAGATTTTCCTTTATCATGGTTCAGTTTATTATCGTGTCTGAGTTGCGTAAGCTAACGTACCAGACTCGCTCTGTCCTAAAGAACAAACATAGTTTCAACACCATCATCTGAACCATATATCCACCAGGGCGGCGTACCAAGAAGAAGGATTTTCACCGGCTTTGGGGCCTTGCGCTCCCTGTTTAGTTCGTCATCGATGGCGTTGGACACACGCTTAGCCTCTTCTTCCTGCTCCAATCTCCGGATGCGCTCCTCTGGCGTCTCGAACTCTGAAGGAGCCATGAGAGCAGATAGAGGGTCCGGCAATTGCTCGGGGGCCGCAGTAGACTTCACTGGCATGCTCCAACCGCCAATCGAATCGACGACTAAATGAGCGGGCACTGTGCCTAGGGAGTAGTAACAGAGGTGAAGAAGAAAGGGGGAGGGGAGGGATCAAACGCTTACCAGAATCAGTCCGAATATATGTATCGAACAGGGTGAAGGTTAAGGGTAGCCATCATAGTTATTCCCAACAAGTCGGACATTCCAGCAGGAGTTGATGTAGTTATGTGATCGAGACAACAAGCCCGCTACTATTCTATAATTGTTGCTCAGTGCTCTCGCAAATGAATGGCTGTAATCCACGGTATCCAGGCTAGCATCAGAGTTTCGTGAGAGACAGATAATTCGATTAGCACATCGAGTTACACCAAGGGAATATAAAGTCGGGGGAATGATTTGAATTAGCCGTAAAGAGTCGCGGATGGGTTGTTATCTAAGGTAAGACGCCATTCAACTTGAATGATCCAATTTTCGACCCTAGCTCAGGGGCACAGATCTCGTGAACTCGATTGTTCTGTACCAAAGTAGGACACCCTTCCTCTGTCTTAGCCTCTTCTTGTATTGCGTGTTTGTGCGTTCATCATAGTAGCCTCGAGAAGTACACCCTCATAGGGAGAATAGTCCGGGGTCATGAAGCGGGCAAGATTCTAACAACAAATAGATAGAACTACCCCAATTTTTCACACGGTCACACCTTCCCTTAAGTTTGAGCCTTCAGGTGCAAATTAAACCTGTGCTGGAAAATGGCTCAAACAGCTTCCAAGGTTGTCTCCCTTAGTACTCGACTCACGACAATTCAGCCAAGGAGCAACAGTCACGGTGACCCTCGCCGCTTCCATTTTTTTGGTGGATCCGGCCGCTTCCGGACCGGATGCAAACCTGCACTCAAGGCTTCTTGCGATCCTACTGAAGTAGGCTAAAGTACAACAATGTATTCTTCGAGCGACAAATGAAAAATGCCCACTGAAAAGGAATAAAAAGGTGCAAGGCCTGCGAAGGCGGGGCCCGCCCTGTGAATTTAAAGCTCACTCAGTACTTTGCCGTATCTCAATGTCAGTCTGAATACTCTTCCTCCCAGCTCAACGCCAATAGGGACGTTTGTGAGAACGACATAGATGATAGACTAGACCTTACAGGACCGCAACAATGGTACTTGATAAAAGCAACCTACATTATAAATACGTACACCAAAGTCAACTTTCATGCCGTACACCACACTAAAATTGCTGTCCTGAGCTGCCGACAACAATATGCAGAGCTCCGGCGTACAGTACGTACCCAGAGAACACAATAGATGCCCTCACCTGGCCAAAAGCCGTGCGTTGTCGTTACATTGCTACCGTTTGTCCGGGGTGGGCGGACGCGTTATAATAGGAAGATCTGTAGCGAACATAATTGAGCTCTGCTCCCTCGAAATCTATGTTTCAACTCAGCGGAAAAGTGAAATACTAAGGTGGGGTACGAGGCGTTATCACCACCGTTCCTACATAGCAACACCACAAAACATATAGATTATCCAATTGACATTGTTGAGTGACGAACAACTGGTAAGATACAACGCGCAACACAGGTAACTAGGCCAGACTGCAGTTGGCAAGGTTCTGGCGCATCAACATATCCTTCACTGGAGGCAGATTGTCAATTCAATATATGATGCAACTAAGCAGGTTTTGGGGTGCTTACAGTTTGTAAGAATATATGCAGTGGATTTTGTATCCTACAGTGGGTGCGTTACAATTAGGCCAGACCAATCATTACCCTCATGTGTACTCACGGTGACGGTTGTGAGGTGACAGTAAAATACCCTGGACGTTTTGGAATGCGATTTCAATATCCCCGCTGGCCGAATAACCACCTTATGTGAGTGAGGCAGCGAGGTAGGATGAGGGTAGGACGTACCGAACTTTCTCTTCAGATCTGTCAAAATACCATGTAATGAGTTTATGACAATGAAGATAACACAAAGCGGACATATAATAAGAGACCGAAGAATGGATATCTGACCACCTACAAGTAGACGTGCTCTCGAAATCATTGGGACGATCCCCATATGAAGTAACGTAGTCACCGAACCGGATGCCAGCCTCCAGTTTTGCTCGGAAGATATCAATTTTGTTGAGGAACAAGATGATATTGGTGTTGCTTAGAAGTTCATTTGAGACGATTTCTTTCCAAAGTTGAACGGAATCTTGCTACCATAGCAATTATCAGGGCATATAACAATGACAACTGATAGAACAAACCAGCCGATTCATTTTCGAATCTTCTTCAAGCATCTGGTCAAAAGCACTAAGCACAAGTTAGTAATCAAACTTCCAAAGCGTAATGAAGGTACCTGATAGGGGCTAAGAAGATGATAGCATCCATGTGATCAAAGTATGGGATCCATGCCGCTGAGAATGTCAACGTAAACGTTAATGATCATTCCGAGTGTCAAGCCAGGCAGTTTTCGAACCTCTCTGACGAGACAAGTCAGTTAGCTGGGTTGGATATCTACGCACGTTATAATGACTCACTTGAGATCGTTGACCGCCAACGTCGTAAATGCGCCAATCCTTACTAAACCCCGTGCCTTTGCTGAATTAGAATCAGTGACCGATATTAAATATGTGCACGAACCATGGCGCATTCTGAAATGATGTTCAGTTACACCTGCATTTGCCATGAGTAGGTATAGGACCGAGTGGGGGTAGACCGCACCCATTGTCTTGAGACGTGCTCGAAGGATGTCAGCTGAAATTGTCAGAACAGATATAGCGATTCAAGTCGGTCTCAAGTGCCTTACCATCACTCGGCAAGTATCGCGGTGCTGTAACACGTTCCAAGGCATCAAGGAAGCTAAGTGCTGTTGTGAGTACAGGACGAAAGAGCCTTGTTAAGGTCTACCCACAAGCCGGCCTGTTCTCTCATTCGGAGTTTCAGTTGGACAAGAAGCTGTTGAATTACTGGATCATTCCATAAGTGAATCATATCCTCGGAACAGGCGTGTAGAATTCTTCCAGGATCGTTTGGATCGTCCCAGTCAACAACAGCTTGGCTGTCGAAGCTGTCCCGCTCGCTTTTCATCAATTTCTGGAAGCATTCCTTCCATGATGTTGCTGAATTAACCGCTACCTCCTTCAGCGAAAATCTTGAGTGATCAGGAGCTTTTCGCCTCGAGCTGACGGGCGATAATTGTCGTATCAATGTGTCTTCTACCTCGAGAAGGGGCGACAGACGCTGCTTAATTTTGAGGTGTTCAGTCGTCAAAGATGGGATTTCTCTTTGGGGGGGATCTGATTTCTCGTCTCTGGCGGAGTATCGCTGGGCCTGTGTCATAGCGTCCATGATGAGATGAAACGACTGTACGACATTGAGTTGAATGATGGCTCTCCAAGAAGCCAACTCCCTCCGGAAGGCCTGTAGAATCAGCGTTCTATAATAGTGGAGAGCAAGGACTCGAAAGTTGATCACACCTTTGGCTCGTACATGAGTTGGAAGTCTGGTACCCCATCTATTGTAAACCAGATATTCATAACTCGAAACGGGCACCTCACTTTTGAGTGTCGTCGACTTTCCTGAGCTAGGCATGAATATCGGAAAGTCTCACCAACAGACACGCGTACCGGATTCACTCTGGCCTATATCAAAAATAAAGAGATGGTTCTTACAGCAGGACGGCTCTGCAAACTCACCGAGAAGGAGGATCTTCATGGGCTTCTCAGCTCTTCTCTCCTTGTCTATCTCTTCATCTATCACGTCAGAGACACGCTTGGCTTCTCTCTCCCGCTCTAGTCTCTTCTCGCGTTCCTCGAGGGTCTCGAATGGGGGAGGAGCAAGGACTTCAGCCAACGGATCCTTTGTCGCATCGGTGTTCAGACTTGTTAGAGCCTTCACTGTCATCCTTTAACAGGGGAAAAGCCAGGGAGACAGCGTATAACAGAGAGAACCACAGGTTAGGGAAGAAGGGGACGCTTGCGGACGCATTGGGGATATATGTATTGGAGGCAGACGAAATTAAGGTATCCATCACTTCTGTTCCCATGTAGTATACATCCCACTAAGGGTTTGATGTAACCGGATGATAGAAAGAGGCAATAGAAGCACATGCCTGTTCTCTGTTCTAAAACTGTCAGGGATGCTGCCCGAAGTCGAAATACCTAACCCCTCCTAGCACTCATAAATGGCTGTCGTCGGTGTTATGAAGGTATGATTACCCCCGAAGGGGTATGTGATACAAATCAAGGAGCAATGGGATAGATGAATATTTGGTAAAAGCACCATAGCGAAGGCACCTCTCCAACTTCCAAGCCCTCTGGCCGATGATATTCTTGATGCTACGGCAACATATTCAAAATTCCATCAGTTCTTGCGATGAGAAAAGTTGGTAAAGGAAAATTGCATTCGAACTCACTATCTCCGGGGAATCGGGATTTGAGAAGGTGAATTTCGTAAGCATGTCTCGCGGTCGTGGTGTTTTCCTTTTGAGAACTTCTGCCAGATTTGCTGTATTCTGACGACCCCCAACTACATAGGTGCGCTATGTCTGATACGTTTATGTCACTAATGGCATGTCAATCATTGACATTCTGCCGCCCGCCTACAACTGTAATGGGCTGTTGAGCACTAATCCATAGCCCTCTATCAACGCCCACATTCAAGAATCAGATTGATGCGGACTGTTGTCCTGGTTGCCCTGCATACACAAGTTTCAAGTGCTAGAGCCGGATTACCTATTGTAGCAAACTATCTGCACAATGTTCTACGCTCTTACGGGGGCTGCATGAATGTTCCCATGGATCCGCATTACGTAGAATGAACACCGGAAAGCTGCGCCCTATATGGTGCTAACCGTCTCCCCGTTCATCTCACATCAGAGAAAACTAGTGAAAAGGAGGAATAAACGTAATTCAGAGGCCGGTGTGACCCCTATCTTTGCGAAACCTTCTAGGGGTCCATGATATTGTTGTATAGTGTGTTGATCTCGTGCCATAAAGTGAATGTATCATCGAGTTCGATGTCTGTTGGGAAGCCCGAAGGAGAGGCAAGAACCTTCAAGCAGGTTTGAAATTTGCGGCCTACCGGATTTTTAGGAGGTTACAAAGCCTTGAATAAACTGAAGCAGCCTTCCTACACGCACGGAACCTTCCTCCCCCCTAGGTCTTAATTGGCCGCAACAGCTCTCAAGGCTAACGCGACAACGGGCTATGCCGCGGGAACTTCGGGTACTCCCAGAATACGAAGACCTTTCAGCTTTCTCACTCATAGCATAATCCAACCAGACTACCATCCGTTATTCGGATCGATAGCGTTTTTTACCTGTAGACTCTAATGCACCACTGAGATCAGGTCATCGCTAGAGAATACATAGCTCATATGTTCCTGGTGGACTCGAGATGTAATAACCGCCCATACTATGGAGTGCCCGATATTCGGATGAGCCCCATGTTCGGATGTCACATCAGTCACTGCTTCCCAGCCAAGGTTTTTCGAGCCAGCGTGACTGAGAGTGACTTCGACCTCAACTGTCGCTCTCTGCAACGTTTTCGTGTTTTGCTAGATAATGCGCGCACAATGTGCAGAGTATTTAATAGTCTTTTTTTTTGAATTTTATATGAAGCGTGAAGGACGATACAAATGTTCGTCCGAACATGGGGCTCATCCGAATATCGGGCACCCCATAGTATGAACGGCGCGTGAGCAGCTCTGCAAATAGCTGGTAATTTCGTGCAACTCACCATTGACTGCATTAGCATCATCATTGGGCCTCCAGCCCCGTGAACAGCATATTCACAGGAGAAATGCAACAGCACATCCGACAGTATGAATAATGTCTTAAAAGTGACTGGTAGTCTTTGATACACAAACATTCCTAAGTGACCTCCGTCGGCGGATCGAACAACATAGCACCGGCAATCCTGATTAATAGTTATCGAGAGCCATCACCACCCCTTGACACGACTGCTGTATATGTCTGACTTGACAACTTGCCTACGGCTTCGCTCCACATGCCAACTGCTCTTGATCATTCGGCAGTGTGAGATCCCTATCCCCGCGTAGTTATCTGACAGCTGATACGCGTTAACGAGACAGCCTGAAGCTATTGACCTTCCTTCATTCTGATTATCTGGGTAATTCTCCAGAGAGTTCGGATTATTGAGTGACTCTTGTTTTTGCTTCTAGTCATATCCAATGTAAACAGGATCCTTAGGCGTCACCATTCACCGTGGGATGTGCTGGGGTCAATAATCCAAGGAACTACCCTCGCAAGTATGTCCCATACCGACTAACACCCGAACATGTTGGATCCGACTTAAATGCATTCATGCTGCAGCCCAGCACCTTATCGAGGTTTGAAAGCTCCGCTCACCCGAACGCAATCGTGCTCGGCAGCCCAATGCAGAGAAAGAGAGGGTGATCATTAACTCGGAATGCCGATCAATTTGACCCAACCCACAGCATAATGGCGTGGATACTGGTGGCGTACCCTGTCGCGCAACCATAGGGCCGACTCTAGTGTGAGGTCACACAATACGACTCCCACACGCCGATACGAGCTTGTCGCTATCCTCAGACATGACGGCGCAGGCCTGATCTTTGAAGCCCAGAGGCTATTGGGCAGGATTCTAGAACAATCCAGGCACACGAGTCCAAGTCACCACCAGCCATTTCGCTAGCGGCGCAAAGTCATCGGCTTGCGTACCATTGTTCCGGCCATGTCCAATTTCGTTCCCCTAACTACATCATGCGCTAATCAAAATCAGTGGTTAGAGAGTCTTCTAGGTCCCCACATGGCTTAGATTGCAGCCACCCGTGCTCCATCTCTCTAAGATCACGCTACGCACACAAGCCCAAGTTAGATCTCGCTAGAAGGTTCTAGTGTTTCCCTTCGCTTCAGCTAGAACACTAGACATTCTTCCGCATCCTTACCACTTTCATTCCTGTTGATCATAATCGGACCTTGAAGCACGAGCAACACCGAGAATTCCCCGCGAGGTTCGCTTATAATCAGACTAGGCCTACGTCATACCTGGCGATCCTCGGCCCGTTGCTTCACATTACATAGCAGTCAGCGTTGGTACACTAAAACGCCTCACTTCTCCGGTGTCTCAAAACGGATACGCCGACTTCAAGGATTCCGTGTTTGATGCGCCTCCCGGGTTGTCTTAGCTCCCAAGCACGCATCGGCGTTGCCAAACCTGCGGCAGAGAGGTAAAAATATCGTTGGGGTGTTTGTGGTTTCCTATCAATCATGAGTGTGGCGTGACCATGTGGCCGGTCGTACAGTGCACGATGATACTGAGTAATAATACGTTAATATATTTCATCCATTCGCTTTTGTTCTTCCGCTGACCCTTTAGGGGGTTTCGGAATGAGTAGCTGCGGACCAGACAACTTGAATTTTGTACAGCCCGATCCCCGACCTGATGATCCGTGTCGAACAAATGTCTTGGCGAATAGGGTGAAGGAAAGATAATCCTTCCCCCGAGCCCCTCCACACCCTATCGCATCCAGTGCATCTCCGTTATCTAACAATTTTTGTTGATCCTTGATGCTTACAGTATACAGTTAGAATTAGCCACAGCCATCGGTAATCACTAAACTTGCGAAGGTGGTTGTTATACGGCGCATTCAAAGCTGTCGGTTATCGGTAGGCGCTGCGCACAGGGTGGCGTCAGTGAGATCTTGGATGCGGGCTCGGGTTAAAATGTGAAATGTCGGCCGGGATTTGTGAGGTGATGTGCGAAGAATGCGGGCGCTACAGGGCTCTCTGAGTTTGTTCAAGCATGACTCCCCAATGCTCATGCCTTGTATATTCCAGAATATGCGAAGAGGGCGGAGTGTAGTATGCTGTTTTGAAGATGAAAGACCCGAGCCTATCGCGCTCATTTATCCTCCTGAACATCTGAACGACAAGAGGTTTCGGGTCCCACTGGGCGCGCGGGCGTAGCCGTGCGACCGTCAACTGCCATGCCAGAGTAACCACGCCTCGATCTCGTCGCTAATGTGAGGTCATCCCTGCATCTCTATCCAACCGAAGACCCTTCTTCGAATTGTCAGTTTCAGTCAGGATGGGATGAGACTGTAAGCTGTGACCATTTTGACGTAGGATCTGTCAAACTACGGACGGTGGAAATGAAGACGTAATTGGTGCCAGGTTGTTTGACAACGGTTATGCAAGGGTCGGATGTACTTTGCTGTTTCTCTGGATTGAGGAGATTTGAGTCAAGGATAGAAGAAGCTCACGAACCTCCCTCCGGGCACTTAAGAGAAGCCTCTCCCTGACCCAGAGAGAATTTTCAAGGAACGAATGAAAGCAGCTGTTAATGATAAGGGTCCGTTGAGCTGTGCACGCCACGGATGAAGCTTTGTGATGCGTTCTACGCACCAATAATCAATATTTCGTTGAGCAACAGTCGCTATTTTATCGTGTGGTTCTGTCATACCTCTGGTCCCACCGGTCTCGGACTCAGTACTCATAATTGTCATAACTGAGAGTGCCACGCGCGGCGCCCGAGATGAGATGAAACCATCAAGAGATGCGGGTATCACTTCGAGGTAGACCTGTAGACATGGTCTCAGTACCATCTCAGTCCGATATATTCACACCTCATACAAACACAGTCTCTTCCGAGCCAAGGGTACTTCTATAAGGAAAGGGTTACCCTTTTGGCATCGCTGAGAAGTATATCGCGGTGAGGAGGGATAACAGCCCAACGACCTTGGCGGATGCTGACGGAACCACCATATCAGACCGTGCGTTCCAAGATCGTCAATGGTCGAACAAAAAGAGAGATAGGGCCGACAATCTACACAGATGTTGACAGCTCTATATTAGATGGGGGTGGAGAAGCTTCGCCGTACATTATAGCCTTCCATATCCTAAATTGTCAAAGCTTGAACGGTGCCAATAATGGTTCTCCCCGGCCGGTGTGCTCGAGTTAAAATAAACGCGAGTGGAGCAAGTTGTGATCAACTGATGGGAGCATCGTAGAGGAAGGCAGCCAATTGGGGCTCGTTTGAAGCCCCATTTCGTCGAGTTCTGGGAACCTGTTAGGGGTGCTCGTGTAGGAACACATTCAGGTTCATATCCGTCCACAGCGGCTTCTGGAAATTTGATTCACAATATGTCAAATTGCGTATCAACGTGTAAGGTCTGGTCTTATGTTTCGTCGTGGGTGATGTTATGGGCATTTGTGAGGTTTGGCATAAGTGTTGCGCGATGTGTGGGGTTGCCGGGACTTGTGGAACGTCTCATCGGGATGCGTTGATGGTGCTGATGCTTCCAGAGTGTTGACGCATATTGTACCCGACAGGCGTGATGCATCTTGCATGCTCCCATGATGCAGGAACAATCGTGAAACGGAATTGGGGCCGGGAGGGGTGTGTGGGGGGGCGGCATTATTCAAGGTAACATAGATGTTGTCGACAAATTTCTAGACAGGGGTAACCTCCATCCTACACGAAGTGGATATTGTCAATAGCGGGTACAGCCAGGGCCGCTGAAGAGTCCTACAAACACGGAGGGCAACAACCCATCAGATGCGCCGCCCCCTCCGACTTGAGTCGCAGGAAGAAGAGCGAAAGTTCTCAGGCCGAGCGGAACGCGTGGTTAGGTCGTCGCTGCGGATAAGTAGATGATCACAGTCGGATAAGTTAAAGTTTCCCTACTGTCGTCATGGCTGTAACACGAGTATATCAAGGCTATTTAGGCATAAGTCGCTGGGTTACCACCGACGGTGTCGGGTCATTTAGCGCCCGAAGTGGACGGGGAATTTAGTTACTGGAAGTATCTGGAGGAGTAGCGGCGGCTGGGCAACTGGGACGACATGATCTGGAATTACGAGACAGCGGCGGGATTGGGCTGTTCCGTTGACCCGTCTTTGTCTTTGAGACGGAGGTTCTTGGTTTTGTTATGTTGTCGTATACATGTGTTCCAGTAGATTCGATTGATGAAACCGGGAAGTTTTCACACAAAATGATATATGAATGACAAGGGATGTAGTGGTGTAGTGACCAAACAAGATCTGATTTGAGATGGTAACTTTAGACTCGATATCTACAGGGTGAGCGCGGACAGCATGGATGGAAGTATAGAGAGCGCCAAAGGCAGAGAGGAGGGAGTGAGGGGATGCGCCGGTAAGCGAGTGAGTATGGAGTGATGGGAGTGCGGTCGTGAGGGGTGTAGGTAAGGAGGCCGAGGAGTGGTGGAAGCGAAGGGGATGCGGAGAGGACGGGGCGTACAGCATCAGGGACAAATAAAGGCAAACAGCTATTTTTGGATGAGTATGTTTTTTGAAATTCCCGATGAAGTCGAATCGAAGACGTCGGACGATCGATCGTTCAAATACAAGAAGCCACTTCACTTCACCAACAACAACAATCCATCCCAATGGCTTCCTGGCAATCCCTCCCTACTGAGCTAAAGCTCACTATCATCTCTGCTCTTCACCCAGACGATGTCGATGCTCTCGCAAAGACAAACCAAGCCTCCTACCAGGCCTGCATCCCAGCTCGCTTCAGGGTACGCCACCACTCACTGTCCTGACTCTTTGTCCTGACACCTTTGCAGTCCATCAAGCTTAATGACTTTAATGCTCTCCAACGCTTTCTTGAAAATGTTCCCCGTAGCTACTACGCAAGCATAGAGACCCTCGAACTTGCAACCCATGATGATGATCTCTTTGCTCCCACCCACGTCTCTCTCCGAGAGCGCTCAGACGCCATCATCACTCTTCTCTCCGCTTGCCCCCGCCTTGTCTCCCTCGTCCTCCGCGTCTGTGGCTCCCTCGACAGCAGCGTCGTTGCCCCCTTCCATTTCCTCTCTAACCTCAAACAACTCTCCATTTCCAACGTTGGCAGTGAGGACTTGGCCCCTTTGTAAGTTTCTCCCGTCCTCCGGCGTCTCCGGTATTCACTCCCTTTACCCCATCTAGGAGTGAGCGCCTCGTGGTCGCCATTGCCGCTTCCTGCCCAAGCCTTCAAGACCTTTCTCTTGACCGCATCACCCGCTCCGAACTTCACGCACCGGACCTTACAGGCGTGCCATACATCCCCCTAGTCCGTGGCGATGAGGATGTCCCGGATCATCCTCTCCTCGGATCAGACCTTCGCCTCCCATCCTTACTCCGGATCCCCACTCTCCGGAAACTTACTATCCGAGATACACATCTCGGAGACGAGCACTGGTCCACTACACCCATCGCTTGTCGGCTCCAAGTCCTCGATCTCGGGAGCTGCTACCACGAGAATGAGGACTTTAACCGGTCCTGTACCGAGAGGATTATGGCTGCTGTCGGCCCTACCGTTGATGAATTTTCCCTTACAACGGCAGTTTCCAACGATACTCT
Source organism: Podaxis sp. C-F-92630 (assembly GCA_018524945.1). Classification (NCBI taxonomy): domain Eukaryota; kingdom Fungi; phylum Basidiomycota; class Agaricomycetes; order Agaricales; family Agaricaceae; genus Podaxis; species Podaxis sp. C-F-92630. The sequence continues at coordinate 60,250 of JAEUWS010000781.1, forward strand.
ATTCGCCAAGCCCTCTGAAACCCCACTCCAGAAGTTGCGCAAGTTGCATATCGGGCCATACTTCCCTGTCGACAGTGTTGTGGAGACCATTTCCAACCTCGCGGGATCTCCTATTGAATCGTTGTCTATGCAGTGCTTTGAGGATGAAGTGGTTGATGTGTGCAGCGCATTGGAGGGATTCCTTACCCTGAAATTGGAACGTGGCTCCGAGTTTTACAAGAACCTCGCGAGGATTAACGTTTCGGTCGCTGCTACAGAATATCCCGCGACTGAGGAGGAGGTGGAGGAAAGGACTCAAGCCGCGAAGAAATTGCAGGATTTCTGCAGACAATTGAGGCTCTCCAGCGTTGTTGACAGCTATGGTGTTCCCCAAAGACCCGTCGCGACCTCAAGGAGAGCCAGTATGTCATTCGCAGTCGAAGCAGGCGTCGGTGCTGGCAAAGGCGCAGCTGCTTCTTCCTCGACCCCTCGACCTACCAACAAACCAAGGTCGATGACACTTTCTTAGACAATATTTCCTCGTACTTTATTCTCGATTCCTTTGGTCTTCAGTCGACTTATTGGGCTTGGTGGACTAATTACAGTATCTCTTCGTTTTGCTCATAAGTTATCCATTTGTCACTCTTCTTTCACGTCGACTTTTTACGTCATGAACTACGGTTATAGGTAGATGATTTGCGCATTGTAAAATATATCATTCTTCTTTCAATTGGACTTGAATGTTGCATGAGAAGAAGACCATTCTCGAATTGACCCTGAAGATAATGAGCAGTGTAATGAGCAGTGAGCACCGGGGCGGGATCTGGTTTCTGGACCGGTGGATGATATTAGTGAGCGACTCTTGGACATTGGGCGTCGAGCATTAACGGAACCGGAGCCCTTCCCATCAAAGCACGAGCTTTCGTACTGCCGGTATCAACGATCAGAGAGCCGAAATACGGGATCATCATGTGGGCCACCATAAGCATCATTGTTTGCTCCGAGCAACTCCCCGTGTAATTCACGCTGCATTGTATGAGAACTGATTGGATCCCTTGGTTACACTGCACATGATAATTCTTGATGACCTTGATTTAGATTAGTACCGCACAGGGGCACGAGAGCACGAGAGAAACGATGCTCAGCGCTATCTCTCTATCTCCTCTTTGAATCATGATGGTGTATACCTTCGATCTTAGGGGTGATCATGGGCGGATGCTCTTGCTCTGCTGATGCTCCTACGGACGAACTCCTCGGCCTCGAGTCTCAAAAGAGTCCGCGCATTGCCTTGAGCCCTCTTCTGAAGCTTTTGTAAGAGCTTGAAACAGCATAGCAAATAACAAGTACCGAAAGAAGACAAGGAACACCTGGATGTTAGCTTAGCTTAGCTTCGAGGGGCTGTGGTTAACGAGAACGAACGTTTGATTATCGTAGTGAATCACTACTTGATCCTCCAATGGCCAACGGTCAATGTTTCAACTGTCGAATCACAGCCACCAGATCACCAGTTATCTCGTCTATTTTTAATCTCCAAGATCCGGTTGTGGTCTCCCATCTTCTGTCAGATCGTCCTTTTGTACTTAGTGTGGGTGTGAACGTCAAGATTGGAGCACGTGGAGATGTTGGAGCTTGGAAATCTCTACTCATGGTTTTTCTCGTCATCACTTCGTCAGTGGGAACGGCTAACCTGGTGTGGGAATAAGCTGAGATGCGTGGTAGAATCCAAGTGGAATCTATCATCTATCTCAGTGGAAGCTGGTGAACATGATTGACGCTCTTGTAATCCACGCTGCCCGGGACCAGCGGCCCTCCGGCGCTTGTGATTCTCCACTCCTAATACAGCATGCCGTCCTTATGCACCCAACAAGGTGATGGGGCATGAGCTTCCGCGAAGATGCCAAAAGTTGACGTTTCATCTGCGCTGAGCTTCAATGGGCTCATTGAAGTCATAGAAGTCGTTGATCGACAGAAGTGCTGAAAGATTTCATATAAACCCTAACAAGCTGTTTCTTGGAAACGTGTCATGATTTTCACAAGCTGGCCTAGATATGCAACATCAGTACTGTTCTGCTGTTAAGTCATCTCCGTCGTCGCTTCCAGCGTTGACACTTCCGAACGCTCGTTGTCTATCATAACGGCGTTCTCGGTGGGGGGGGTGTCGTCGTCTGGGTCGGCCATGTCATTATAACTGTGGCAAGTCAATTGTTCGTGGGATTAAGCAATTCGTGGGAGTAAAACTGTTACTACAAGTAGTCTCAATATGTCGGGCTGTTGTCCCGTGCCAATGATATAACATGTGGTATTCTTATTCAACAGTCGTCGACATTGATACATATTGTTGAACGTAGACGCATGTGCAATTATGGTAACAAGAGAATTTTCCATTGAATGTTGTGGCTCTGCTCCTGGTCATATCGGACACCGAAAAAAGAACGCCACTGACCAACCATGCGCACCAACGGGAGATGAGTGAACGGGAAGCCCTTAGGTACGAGGTCTTGGAAGATAACCGAATCGGTCCGTTTTTACTGGTGACTAGTGTTCCGTTGCACTTAGAACTGTAGCTCCCCTATTCCAGTGTTTCGGTAGCGAGCGCACCAGGCACATTAGCAGGTAGCTGGGACTCTAGGTGAGCTTACCGCTGTCAAATTTGTACCCTAAGGATACGAATAACAACGGGTCAACCAGGGAATTTCTGGTAGCCTCTCCAGGGTACTGTCACCATCCGATCGGATGTTAACGGAGGTGTGTCTTCCTCCGAGTCTAAAATAGAATTAAAGCGATAGGGAGAGATGTAGTACCTTGTGGTACCACTGAATAATACGAACACATAAATGACTCACCAATTTCAATGATCTACATTAAAGGGGCTGAGAAGTTGATCTACTAAGTGAAATGACATTAAGGAGTCGGTCTCTTGGATCTGGTTAACTTCACTCACGTAACATTTCAACATCGCCAAGTTCAAGAAGGCACCGCTAGGTTCTAGCGACTCCCCCTATGATTCACGGAGCTATGCTTTGTATTGAACGTCCTTCTCGTTTAGTAGATAAGCGAGATGTCTGAATCTCCACGTCAAGTACGGAACCTCGTAGAGGAATTGAGTCCGGGGAATTTTTGGAGTGCCGAGGAGATTCGCCAGGTGTTGGTGATGCAGGTGATTGGCGAGGGAGCTTGTTTCCGTAACTGCGATACATCTGAGCCCTTTTTTACAATATTTAGCATTGAAGGCACTTAAGCGATCTAACGTGAGCGTTAGGCGAGGTCACCGTATCAATCTTTTATAGAGGGATCTATCCGTTTTATTTTGTTTCCTCCGCGGAATTGGGCTGTTACGAGGACGGTTTCATTGTTACGTTTCTCGATATCTTGGACCCCGGTTTGTATTTTGGAGCAAATTTGAGTGAGTCGATGTGGATGAAGTCGGAGCTATTAGTTTTCGTCTTCCCTACAAAGGAGATTGAATGGGGCATGAGAATCAGCTGAGCTTTTGTTACCTGGTGTGGTCCCCTAGGTGGATGTTAGATATCTCTTGATAGGTGTACGGACAGCGTCGCTATATTTTACCAAGGGCTGATGGAACGGAATGTCTTCCACTTCCGACATTCACGGTACCGATGCATCACGGAGACTATTGCCATGACATATCCATGTACAATATTGGTCCAGTAATGAAATACTCTAATTTATAGCTTTGCTGTTATTTGTAATGTTGCACCATGGCAAATAATGGTATCTTCAAGCTAGACCTGACGCGGGAGTCACGGCGCCTGTCCTTTGCCGATTGTCTGTACTATGTCAACAAGCCGAGACCACTGTCTTCGTTAAACCATTTACCTGGGCAAAATTTCGACGCTTTATTGACCGGAGATGCTCAAGTCGCAAAAAGACCCAAAGCATGGCTGCCCTGTTCTAGTCTCTGGCGCACCTATTGCGGCAGATCCATCCACTAAAGCCGTTATCTCACCAGAGACCCAAGCCGTCTTTCTTCGCCTCCTATCCTAACAAAATAGCCATTTCTTTCAGCGATGAAGATGCTAAGAAAGAGCCTACCACGCGTGTGATGCTGTCTTGGTGCTCTTGGGGACGTTTCGAGCAGTGGCATAATGCAGCCTGGGCAACTGTCTTCGATATCTTGCCCTACAGGGAGCGGCCGTCTACTTCGCTTTTACAGACATATATAGATAATACAAGCTACTCTTCCTTCCATAGAACTGAAGTTGGGACAGATGTTATTGGGAGCGGTTTTCGTGATCGAAGGCTACGAAACCGGCTCACGATGTTCCGTTCCCAGCCTAGCATGTGAAGAGGGCCTAGAGCCTTCCTCCCTGCCGTCCTCTATCAGCCTTGTCTCCACTCATGCCCCTCACCTGTCTTGCTCCTAGACCTTCTCCCGCTCCTGGTTCCCGAATCCGCCACCAAACAGTGCGTCTCTAGCATGGGCCACCCGGGATATCGCGTGTGCAACAAAGCTTTGGGCGCGTTTATTAAAACTATGGTCCGTGATTAAAAACCCGATTTCCGTGGAATTCTATCAGTGTTCTGTATCCGAAATACATTAACTAATCGTTGATCTGCTCCTTCAGTCCTCTTAACTAACCTATCCCACTTCCTGACAAGCCTTTAAAAGGAGAGGATCCTCTCCCTCTCCTGAGGCGACTAGTGTGGATTCGGCGCGCATCGATGGACTTGCCATCTTCATTTCCCTCGGTTTTCAGCCATCAAGCTGCTGGGGTTGAAAGGTTACTTCCGTGATCTCTTTTGAGGGCTCGGTAATGAGCCCCTGGCCATCTTTCCGCAGTCTACAAGCTCTAGAGTTCCGTTCAGCGTTCCTACCTTGGGCGATATTTCCATAAGTTACAATCACATCGCAGCCGTAGATCTCCCCTTGAGTCGTCGTTCTGGATTCCACCCTAGCCTTAGTCAGTGAAATCTCTGCCTTATTCAAAAGTTCCCTCGCTGTATGTCACGATACACCGCAAAGGTCACCCGCCTCACATGGCAGTGCACCTTCCTATTCCCGAGTAGTGAACCTGGCTATGGCTCCACACCGACGGCGATATGCCTCTCACTTCATCAAGACCACCCTAAGACGACAGCACGCGTATATAAAAATACGACTCAAACACCTAGTAGAGACTCGGGGTCATGCTCGTAAACTCAAAACGCAAATGCACTGACCTTGTCCACCCACCATCACCACGAAATTTGATGATTATTGACCTTCTTGTGCCTCACGCTGACCGCGGGCGAAGGCTTCTACGGCTGATGCCTCTCCACCACTAACATCATGTTGATTAGATGAACTGATTCCACTAGTGTCCAACACACTTTCCAGCTGCATCTCTCCACGTCTGCGAACATCTCTTCGAAGCTCTTAATTTTTCCGTTAGTCTCTAACATCTTCCCGTAGTATCTACGCGTGAGGGGGTCCATCCCGGGGACCCATGCGAGTCTAGGTTAAGTGGGAGTGTTTGCGTGTGATATTATGCCAACGGGGAACTGCGGTTAATAAAGAAGGGCAGTCGTGTGCTCCGCAAAGGGCGAGCGTATCACAGGGATATGATAAACAGGTTGACCTCAAGGTCTCTTACCTCCCACCATCCACGTCACTTGCGATGTAACCCTTTTACATTCACCTAGAGTCGCATATTTGGTCGATGATAAGCTCATTGCACGAAAAATGGAAGTCAAAGCGGAAAAGCATCCGCAGCTTCTCACCTCCACTCAACACATCTCTCTCCATTTCTTTCTCGTTGCCCATTTGCCTTCTCGCTCAGGCCAATATTACCAACACTTCCTCCAAAATATCTTCCAGTTCCTCCGCGGTCCTGTCCGATGGGTCAGCATACGTATGTGGACTCTCTAATATAAAGGCTCTCCTCGCTCTTGTATCCCGTTGCGACACCACACCCAGAGTCTTATTGGGACGAATAAGCGCCCGTAGAGGTGGGGCGGAGGCACGGACCAGCTTAAAGGGTCCTGAGGGCACCCGTCCCGCAGAGACACCGTCGCGGCAGCTTTGGCACCCTCTTTTGGCCTGTTTCCAGGAGATATTTGATTGACCGGGCGATGGACGGCAGGTCATTGACAGGCGGTACTACGTTGTGCAACACGAGAGATATAGGGAGGGGGGAAGAAGCACTCTGGGTCTCACCCTCACCTCAGTCGTTGGAGTCTTAGCCTTACCCGAGGATCCAATTGCCTGGGCCCCTTTGTGGCGTATCTTGACAATTCCAGCTGCGCCACACGACAGGACAGGGGTGCCTAAGACAGAATGTAAACAAGGATGTCCCATTGCCGCTTAGAATCTATAGAGATGTATGCTAATGGGTGTGTAGAAGCTTGATAGATTCTAGGCAGAGTTCCGTATAGGAGTAAGATGATTACAGGAATTAATTGAGCTTTCCGTAGGACGCGAATGTAATGTAGTTATAATCGGTAGGGAGGTTGGGAGTATGTCATTGACTCATGGACGCATGAGTGCCTGTTTGATATCTTGAATGGTAGGAGTGGTATCACTACGCTGAGAAAATAGGGCACGTAGCAGGCGCCATAACTCCTCCGTCATCCCTTCTGGCTTTGGTAGCTTATGGTGACCGTGGTGACTGATCATGACGACAGCTTTGTGACTTGTCGTCCACGGCTCCCTGCCCTGATAAACCTTCACACCGGTCAGCAAACAAATCCGTTCGACATTGGTCCCAGTAGATATAACTCACCATCCATGCGGTGACGCCTACGGCGAAGACATCATCGCGTTGCGTAACCTGGGTGGCTGGGATCCTTCCACTATACTGCTCGACAGCAGAGGTTGTCTTGCAGGCGATCGTTTTCGGGAGCTCTATAGCACCCCGAGGTTCAATGAGCGTTTCTGGAATTAGGTGTTCAACGACAAGGCTGTATTGACCCACGTCCGTCAGAACTGCGGAAGAATCTTCGCGAATCATAATGTTCCGCTGTATCGGGGTCCATTAAGACTCAAGCCAAAGAATACAAAGGAGCACTGACTGGGTGGATATTACCATGAACCACGCCGTGTGCATGGAGACTCTCCACGGCTTCACATATCTGAGTCAACTGAGAGAGACCAGAAACCGAAACTATGAGTACCGGATCTCCGCAGTCTGAAGGTAGAAACTGTCCCACCCATTCGACCTTTTGTTTCGTTGTGGCATTCTGCTGTTCGAGTATATTGCCTCGGCGGTAGCAGGGGGATACAATCGCCACCGCCGGAGCGCTTGTGACTGGATCTATTATTCCACCGACAGTCGCAAAAGTCGCTAGGTCAATATAGGGACACCCTGGTGGAATCCTGTCCCACATATCCCTTAGCATCTGCTGGCATGCCTAGAGCGGGAAAACGGTCAGTGGCTCACTCCGTCGGATCCTAGGGTTCGTTGTGAGCCTACCTGGTCTAGCCCTTTCCTAGGTCTCGTCGATTCATAGTTGCCTGGGACCCTCAGAAGCCTGACATTCCACGATTTGTAGACGTAGCGCTCCGATAGGTTGTACGGCGTTACAATTTTCGGTTGTTCGCCAGGGGAGATGACGACATTGGAAGGGGGAGTAGTAGTCATGGTTGCTCACGGAGTTTGGTTTGTAGGGCCTTTTCTGAACCATTTTATAAGACATGGATGGAGCGAGAAGGGGCGTTTGCCTTGTTGGGTGACCTGTTACAGTTATTTTTGCACCGTGGGGTTTCCACGCGAACGATTACTGGTAAGAACATGCATTTGATGCCTCGGAGCTTGTTATTTCGTCCGCTTCAGCAGGTTTCGAGCATGTTTGGTACGATCGCCCTGTTTGAAATTAAAAAGTCTGACCCGGAAACTACGATGTTGATTTTCCTGGAAGTGTGTGTGTCGAGATTGATCGGCGGACAACGCACAACAGCGCTGAGCGCCGAGCGAGGCTGACAACATCTCGGAGCTGTCAACATTTGAACAGCATTCTATAAAAAAAATCGGCTTGGCTTATCACTTGTTACTATTCTCAATCCAATCGCAATCGAAAGTCTCTGGTGTCTGAAAAGCATTTTAACGCCATGAATCTCTAGCTCAACTGTACGTGCACAAGAGACGGAGGTGTCCGCCGAGGATCTCTAATGACCGCGTATTAGCACGAGGCAAACCTGGGACGAATGGCGATACCATTCACATCTCATTAAGCTAAATTCGGAGTCCTCTTTCCCGATTGGCGAGGACGATCAAGTACGACAAAACCTTTCCAAGGTTCCTAAGCCTGTTTCTGATCACTAGTTTGTACCCATATGGTTCTGGAGTTCATCGCAGCGTACTTGGAAAGGGTCCTTAAGTTTCAGCGGTACAGGGGTACAGGACCCTCAAAACGCGCTTTCTCTCATGAACTCAATCCGACAAGAATTGCTATGGCGGTGCCATTAGACTAACCAAGAACTGCCTCTTCAAGACCATCGTAAGTTGCCGAAAGAGGTGACAATGACATATACAAGCATTTGATAGAAAACGTTGGAGCTATGCTCATAAACTCGGAACATTCACACAGCTACCGTGTCGATCCAGGATCATCGGGCCTCCTGACCTTCTTATGCCTCTACGCCACTCACGTCATGCTGGCCGGGTGAATCGATTCCACCCGCGCCCAACAGACCTTCCAGTTCCTTCACCCGTTGCTCCCAACGCTCCACGTCTGCAAGCTTTTCTTCGAGGCCCTTAATCTCCCTGTTGATCTCCAATCTCTCTTCCGCGGTACCCACGCGCGACAGTGTCCACTTCGCAGACCCAGATGAGTCAAGGTTGAGCGTAAGTAATTGTGTATGATACTTCGTCAAGGACGGGCTGTAGATAACCGAAGTGAACAGGCAGTGGAACACGCGGTTAGGAAAAGACGTTTGATGCCCAACGGAGGGTGAACGTACCGCAAAGAAATGGTAATCAAGGTGACCCCGATCGCTTTGAGAGACTCGTACATCCTACCCTCTACGTCACTTGAAACAGCACTTGTACATTCATCTAAAATGGCATATTTGGGCCGGTGATAAAAGAGGCGAGCCAGGCTCATCTAGAGGTTGTTTCAAAATGAATGACCAGTTCTTTGGCACAAGAGAGAAATAGGAGGAAAAAAAAGGAGCCGAAGTAAAATTAAATGGGGCAAAGGGTACATACCCGCTGCTTCTCACCGCCGCTCAACACGTCTCTCCATTCCTTTCTCGTTGTCCATCCGCCCTCTCGCTCAGGCAAATATCTCAGGAAAACCTTCTCCAAGATATCCTCAAGCTCCTCCAATGTCCGGCCCGATTTCACAAACTCGGCATATGTATGAGGATAAATAATCTGATCTAAAAGACTCCCTGCGACCATGTATGCACGTTGTGGCACTACAAACACAGAGGGATGTTGATGCGAATGGGCATCTGGAGGAGTATGGACTGATGCAAAAGGTCCGGAAGGCGCCCATAGTCCAGCAAGAACTCTTGCAATTGCAGTTTTGCCAACCCCGTTTGAACCTGTTATCATTAAGTGTTCTGTTGGCCGGACAATGAAGGAAAGATCTTTGACGAGGGGTGCTGCGTCGGCTGTGGAAACGAATAATTAATTAGCCACACGTTGGAGGGTGGGACAGCCGATCGCACCCTGTACATGGGACAAGATTGACTCACTACTTGCAGGAATTAACACGTCCACGTTCCGAATCTCGAATGAGCCATCAGAGCTGACTTCTCCTTCGGGTGTCTTCGGCAAGTTGTGTAGTGTCGAGATAAGGGTATACAGCCTCGTCGTCAGACCGGCCAGTTCCAGCAAGTCCTTGTATGCATACATCAATCGTCCACCTGCATCAGCCAGCGACAACAATAACCGTCGGTTAGATATATACGCTGTAAAGAACAAAGAAATCAACATATCAACATTACGTTCCGGAACATCATTACAAATGAGATGCTACGGAAGAAGTACCCACTTTCAGTTCGACCAGCGACAGCATCATCCTTCGCCTTGGCCTTTCCTTCCTCCGGAGAGTCGGTCTGAATACCGAGGGAACGTTTTGTACGCGTGAACAGGAAAGGCACAGCAATTAGACCATAACCAGCCGCGGACCAAAGGTACTTGATAACATAGTCTTCCGTCCACTCATATGCAATTCGGATCTAAGACACGGGGTTATCATATCGCTTATTCGAACCAAACAATTAATGAAGAGAAGGGGCAATCGCAACTGCCTGGAGGCAAGGCCGTCAGCGCGGCGATGATCACAGAATGTGCACCTAAGCTGGAACTCTTCATGGGGGGCGGTCTATATCGACAGATGGAGCATGCAAGCCGATCAAGGAGTACTTGCGTCCCAGACGTCTCGAACGAAAAAAAAAAGGGGCAACCTAGAAAATAGAGCGCACCTTGTAAATTGAGTTCACGTGCTTGATAAGCCGTAAGTAAGCCCGAGTCAGGATATCCTTTTCTCGTCCACCACCGTCGTAGAATCTAAAGTGTGACAAAACACCAACTTAGCGACAACGTAAACAGCCTAAGACACGTGAAACAGGACTTACGCCACTTCTTCACTCTCTCTTCCAACACGACCAACACCACGGCGGTACTCGCCCTCCAAGCGTGCCTCAACCGCCGCCAGGCGTCCAAACGCAGGCGTTACGGCCCTGCAGACACCATATTTAGTACAAAATTAACCAGAACAAGAAGAGAAGGAGAGAAAACAGAATGGAGTAAGTGCGGAAAAGAATCAGGACAACAACGTACCGCAAAATTCGGACCGTAGCGTAGTAGTTCAGGAATAGCAGCAGCGTACCGCGTACGCCCAGGGATCTGGACAATTGCGACGTGAAGAGGATAATGTCCAAAGACGGTTTGAGTAGGTTCCCGCTGTGAAGTGATAAAACAATCAGTTAGTTGAGGGCCCAGAATCGGTGCAGTTCCAAATCCGAGATGAAGTGGAAAAGGGGAAAGGAGAAAGACACTTACTACAGTCCGCTGAGGCTTCCTGCCCAAGCATCGACGTCCGCAGTGATGTACTGATCCACGCCTTCGAGTTTGCCTCCGAGGCCAATTTGATAGTAGCGCGCCTCGGGGTAGGAAGAGAAATAGAGGTCATGTATGTAGCGTGTCAGACGGGTGCGGAGACGTAAATGCAGGACGGATTGGAGGTGACGAATCTAGGCGCTTGGGTTAGGACGTGGTGAGGATGTAAAATCGAATGGGTGACGGATGGAGCATGAGCCAACTGGGCACAGGTACGGCAATACGATGATGCCTCGAAATCGTGGCTGCGAGGTGATAGTTATGGGGCTTCGATTACGCACCATAGAGTTGGTGTAGGTACTTGGAACAGCCAGTAGAAACCAGAGGGCGAGGCCCCTGAGGAATCCCTTGCCATCGGCTTTGACCTGAAATGATTTCAGCTTGTTGTGGTGTTTCAAAAAAGCGCGAGCGTACCAGATCTCGTACGATCCGACCATCGAGGCGGGCAACCATAATGCTCAGCACAGTCCTCAACACTAAAAACCCTGAGTGCATAAGGACGATACCAAGTTCCTTGTTACGCCATAGAGTCGCAGGTGGAAAGACAATGCGGAGTAGGATGGCACGCAGTTGTCGGAAGAACGCAAGGTCAAGGTTTGGTTTGGTCTGGGTGCCTGTTGAGAGTAAAGGAAAGGCGCCTTTGTCCGCAGAATGCGCGGATGGAGCCGGGAGAGGGACCTGTCAATCATCGATCAGCCACAGCGAAAGTTATTAACAGCAGGTATGACAAATGTGTCGTCCACTAGAGGGATGGGTTGACAGGACTCCGGTCCTGTGCGACGACTGCCTAGTGTCACACGTCAACCTGAGTGCTAAGGCGGCTCAGTGACAACACGATCACTACTCCGGCCCACGGCAACTGGGAGGTGGGCGATCTTGCGGGAGCGGCTTGAAATTGGAACCGAGGGCTCACCTTCTGTAAACCGCCCTCATATGGAACAAGAAGCCAGACACGCCCTTGCTCATCCTCTTCATAGATTTGTTGCAGGGTCTGTTTCAATTGGTCATCAGGGAATCCCTTCCCTTTACCCTTGTTCCCGCGAGGATTATTCAAGGCTCGGATGAGCACATCGTGTAGAATCCTTCTAGGGAGTGCGCGCAGCAGCAGAACAGTACCAATCACCAGAAGTATGGTTCGTTTTGACGGAGGATGTTGAGTGAATATGTGTGGTAATGGTTTTGAGAAGACCGCCATAGTTATTGCCAATTCCGCCTGGAAGTAGTTGCACTCTTCAGTGGTAGTAGCACCCTTGATATTGACGGAGTATGTCTGGTGGTCGGTGGTACCTGCAAAAGGAATAGGAGGAAGCAAACGTCGACATGTGAAAGCTTCGTCAACGCCGTGCATGTGATATCTTATCCCACTGCGTCATTCCTCTTCGATGTCTGAAAAAAATCCGAATTACGAGCAGTTTTCGTGGCGCTATAGTGTAGTGGTTATCACTCGGGATTTTGAAGTTATTTGAGTTTCCCGAAACCCAGGTTCGAACCCTGGTAGCGCCTGTTGATCTACATCTCTTTTTTACTTTTCCAACCCCACAAAAGTGGGATATCATGTGACAGAAACAAAATCAGGTTTCATTTGTTTGGAAATGAGACTAGTGTTTGATCTTTACTTTGACTGTTCCCATCCCGTCGTTTTTTGCTGTCGTCGACGTTGCCGGCGCACTCCTCGTGCACTCAGACGGCGTTCAACGCGACTTCTGCTGGTGAGCATCCACAGAAGCTCGTAGCCTTCCTGCATCAAGGTTTCTAGTATCCGAGTACGTAACAGAGGCCAGCGGCAGCAGCAGCACGTACGGCTACTCTGGCGGCAAGGTATGTACAGTCTGACTCTCAAGAACTGCTAACAGATAAGGAATATGTATAGATGGACCCTACAAATCCTCCCTCACCACCATCGCCAATCACATCCTCTCCAGGCCTCACCCAATCCATCTCCAATTCCTCCGGCTCGCCTCCCCAGCCCATAACACCACCAAGGCAGTCCAGACAGCGTTATCTTGACTTGGGTAGAGTTCCCCTCCACCGCCGTGGAACATCCAATACCTACGAACGACTCGAGGATCTTCTCCGTGAAGCTGGATACAAAGAAACCAGGATATTCACGCCCGAGTCCGAACGCTTGGAGTCTCGGAGAGATGGTGGCAATGGCGATAATCTTCAATCCGGCGGGAAGAAACAAGGCGTAGGTGCTGCCGTTGTTGGATTTCTAACCGGATTGGTTACAGGGGGGACTGGGACAGCAGCTCAGTTGAGACAACACCAACAAGGGTCCGATAATAATCCAGATCAACGTCCGCGGTTGTCCCGGACCCAGTCTTCTTCATCTCCACTTGCCAATAAACACCCGCAACACCGAGAAAATTCGCGCAGCGCCGAATCTAGCGAACCACAAACTCCATACATGACCTCTTCCATCGAAAGTTTGAATGACCCTACACCGAAAGCTCCCCGGCGACAGCCACACCCTTACCCAGTCTCACCAGTTCAACAAACGCAGCCGCCTTCCCGCCCCTCGACACCGGCTACACCAGTGTATCCCACATATCACACTCCGTATCAGGACCAATATCGTACACCACCGACACCCCACCTCCCCCCTTCCGCACAGCACCACCGATTATCAGCTGCCCAGCGTCAACTCCAGAAGCAAGCCTCCACGTCCTCCTTCTGTACCCACACCAGTAGTGTGAACCCACCATCCGATCAAGGCACCATTCCTAACAAACACAACATCGCCACTAACAATAATGCAAATGTTATTCACCACCCTCGTCCCTCACGTGCAGGTGCTTACCTCCGTCACATGGTCTCAGCATCTAGCATTCATGCACCGCCGCGCCCAAATTCCACTCCCGTCCATACACAAGCACACGGATTCGGGCAGCCGCGAGGCCGATCTTTACACGATGATTCCGACCCAACAACCGACGCTGAAGCACTTCAACCCCCTCTCCCACGTAAATGGCTTGACAACGTCTCCCGCGCAATCCTCCTTGGTGTAGCAATCACGCCCTTCTCTTCTGATGCACCAAACCCATTACCATCGTCGTCCTCCAATATCGCCGGACTCCAAGCTACAAGCCATCAACGACCACTCCGCGCGACCCGTAGCTCCCTGTCCCAGACCACCCTCGCCTGTTCCTCCAAAGCCTCCACAACAACTCGACGCTCCAGGCTCTCTGATCAAACTAATACTGCACCTTCGTTGCAAACTCTTGCCCCGCCAGCCCTTTTCACTCGACTCGAACGTGGTCGGGCGCCTTGTGCACAAGGCCAAGTTCTCAAGGCTCAAGTCGTCTGTCGGAGTGCACCAGGGAGCCGTGCACCCTCCCTCGCACGGGAAAATAGTGGTATTGGCGTCCCGCGAGACAGAATGGTTGATCGTGGGAAAAGCGGTGCTAGCGCAGGGAGATTAGCGCGCAGACAACATGGATCTTCAGGTGGAGCAAGAGCTGGAGGAAACCGCGGGAAGGTCAACCGCCGTAAAAAGGACGACAAAGAGAAACCCTGCGTACCGAGTCTCGCTCGGACACACATTGAAGGGGATGGGTGGCATGGGTCTGCGTTGCCTCGTGCGAGGGCCACCAACAAGGGCAAGTTTCGGTCAGGAGGCTGTCTTTCCGATGATAATGACGATGGATTCGTGTACGATGACGACTATTCTTCCGGGTATGACGATGACGAGGAGGACGATGATGAAGACGAAGGAGAGCTAGATTTAGCGCGCATGCTCATTCCTCCAAAGCGCCAGCAATCAATCCGGAGTTTGCGGAAACATCTACATCAACTCACGTCCCCGTCCGCAACGGATGTGTCTTCCGCTAAGCTCTATCCTTCGGTATCGAGCCTCCACAACTCTTCATCCCATCCCGCGCTTCGCCAAGGTGGTCGATCGACATCTGGTGCTCAAGTACGGCTCAGTGGGATGCAAGAAGAGGATGGAGATGGAGATTGGGAACACCAGTGGCGAAGAGGTGGATTTAATGGCCGAAGAGGAAGTGAGGATGACGAGGCTGAGAATTTTGCTTGGTTACGAGATGGGAGGGGTGATAGTAGCAGTCAAAGAAGCACGGCGAAGGTCAGACTTGGTTTGCCTGGGCCTTGGAAAGCGAGTGGGAATGTCCAGGGCTAGCGATAACGTTCTCCGCCCCAAAATGCCCTGCTGTTTATGTTCCCGTGCGACGCAACATTCTGCGAGGTTCCTCTACTAAACATCCTACGTTCTTTGGAAACAATATGGAAACCGGTTGTTCTACTATTTTGGTCTTGTACTCTGGATTTGACCCATTCTCTTGGTTCTGAATAAGGTTATTGGCTGCACTATTTAATATGCAGATACTCGTTGGTTGTTACTTCTACTAGTTCTACTATCGCCTAATTGATAGCCCTTCCAGAAGGCTAAGTCGCATTCCGAACGAGCGTGTGTATCTATGCAAGGCGAGGTATAGCACATGATTACAGGTATGCGGCACACTTTTATTACCGACCACGAAAACAAAGAAAGCCGAAAAGAGCGAGAAACGTATGCGATAGCGAGGAAATGAGCGACTCTACAATATGTGATGAATAACAAAATGGAAGGAGGGTTTCGTTGAGTATGGATGCAAAATAGGTCACTCAGGCGAGGTTGGCGAGACGTTGAGCTAGCGCCTGCACTAACTCGGCCTCCACCCCGAACTCCTTGGCAAGTTCTCCAAAGCGTTCGCGGGTATGGTCTTTAGTGTCATTACAAGGGTGGGTTGGTCCTGTGGGAGGTGCTGGGTTACTTGAGCACGTAGATTCCGGGAGAGCACTGGCAGGCATTGAAACAGGAATAGACTTGGAGGACGCGAATGAAAAGAGCTTTTTGACCTGCTGGGTAGTGAAAGCTAAAGAGAAGTTAGCCGGGGTCATGTCAATCGGAGTAAGACTTTCTGACCTTGGCAATAGAGCGTAGCCTGAACGAGTTCCACCACAAGATCCATACTATAGCCATGATCATTCCTTGACCTCACACTGGCGTCATCCTTCAGAACTTCAAGGCGAGCGAGGAGTGTTTCCACAGCAGCTAATCATAACCAGTCAATCACACTGGAAAAATCATACGGAGCATAGCATATAAAGCAATGACTAACCATATGCGACATCGAACAACATGTCTCTGGCACCGGAAGACCAGAAGACTCGACTGTCCACATCCGACGGGAATTTGCTCAAGATACTAATGAGCGAATAGAAAGGTAAAGAAGGGACTTTCAGGAAATGGGACTGTTCGAGATATCAGTAAGCCCTAGTCGATTGAAACAATTGGAATGGTTGACGCTTACATCAGGCTCGCGAATCAGATACAGGAGTCCAGTGATTTCATTTTCAGTGAGGAGACCACCCTCCAAGGCACCAACAATATGCTCCCTTTGTAACCCAGCAAGCGAGGGTCTAGGGCCATCAAAGGTACCCCTCCAGCGAGGGAACAGCTGTGCAAAGTGAATCAGCAATCGCACATCTCGCGAGTGAGAATGGAATACCGACATCCGCCATAAGCTCTTCTTGGCTACTACGCGTGATAGTTACGCCCCGAGCACGACGCCCTCTGCCTAGAACACTCCCTCTCTCCTTCTTTCTACCATCTGGTCCCACAGCCTCTCCGCGCAAGATAGCACCAGCAACCTGTTGATCTTTAATTTCGATGTAAGCGTGACTGAGAGTCTTGCCTTTGCTATCAAGCAAGACATGGACACGTTCGACCGGTTGCTGTAACCAAGTAACGACCTGTGACGGTGTGATATCCTGCGGAGGTAATGAGCAACAGTTTCGGATCAAAATTAGACAACATACCCATGGCACGTTGTCGATTCTGAGAACCACGACGCTATCCTTGGAGACCTGTTGGTACATATTTTCAGAAGGGTGTGCGTTGATGTCGAAACTGGCGCTGTTCTCGGGCTTAGGAGTGCTTGCCCGAATCTCGTTCGGCGAAAAATCAATTCCAAAGTCGAAACCAGCTTCGAGGTCACCAAAACTATCACCCTCTGCATGGGCGGCATTACCCCCCATAATGTCCGCGCTTGGTGGAGAAGAGAAGCCGGGATCAAAGGATCCGCCTTTCATTCCGTCCTTCTGTGCATCTGTTCCGAGTTGAGCGCCATGTAGACTTGAAAATTTAGATATCATACGTGTTGTAGAGGACGTTGTCTTGTTGTTGGGATTGACAACGAGTTTGAAATCCTCAACGCCATGTTTGCACACAGCACACTCCATATCCTTCTCCCCGACAATGTTAAGTGCGCTTGTTAGGCAGGCCGAACATAGCGGATGGCCACAAGGTTTCAAAACGGCGAGGCTCGAAGGATTTTGACAGAGACAAACGGAGCAATTATTGGAAGGTTCTGGAATGTTCAGACTCGGAGTGACAGGGAGAATCATGGAGTTGGCTTTTCTTGGTGGAGGCAAAGGCATCGGTTTGTGGATGGCAGGAAGCGATATATCGGCGGATGGAATAGGAACCTGCGTAGCCTTGATGTAGGGAGCTGGGGAAATCGTGGGCTGAATCGTCCTGGAGGTGTCCCTACGGCCTTGGGCCTGGACATCATATCTGCGAGTGTTTTGCTGCTGCTGGAAAGAATGGAAGTGATGTTCCACGCTATCGGCGATGTTCGAGGGGTTCGCATACCCAATCTGGATTCCGGGATTCTGGAAAGGGTCGGAGGTGTATTGCGGGAAAGGAGGGTAGGTGTAGTTGAGGTATCCGAAAGTATTCGCCTGATGTGCTTGCAAGTTGAGTGAAAAAGATTCATCTTCGTAAGGGGTGTCGTGATTGGTATCTTGCTCATATTCATGTTCATCAATATCGAAAAGTTCCATGGACATGTCGTTCGAAAAGCCGAGGTTGAAACTGGCATGCATATTTTGCGGCGTCCGGACCTAGAAAATTTCAACATAGGGATCAAGTTGGAAGCCCATTATGACGTACAACACCGAAAGCCTCGCGTCTGCGAGTATGCGCAGGATCGGTAAGGCTTCCTTTTAGCTTGAGCTGCTTGGCGAGATTGCGATTCGGTGGAGGGGTAGACAACAAACTCATGGGTTGGTTTTGGGATTGACGCGTGCGAAGTGGAGATACGGGTGCCTGAGAACGAGTGGAATTACGGCGTAGAGTTGGAGACAATGGCTGTTGTTGGGGGGCGCAAGAAGCCTGGGACTGGGTGCGAGGCCGAGAAGGTGCATGGTTCAATGAATGTTCCGGTGGCTTGGAAAGGAATGGTGGAAGCAGCGCTAGTAATTGGATGAGTGTATGCAACGGAAAATTTCAACGTCAGTCCCACCATCGGATGACAAGCTATTGGAGTCGTTTCCAGCGTCGGAAAGACTGAACTCGGTCGCTATATGGGGTTTGCTAAGCATCAATTCAGATAGAAAAAGACGATATTTACCTTCATCGTCGCCATAGTGTTCTTCGTCTATATTTTGGTCCGTAGAAGTGACTCTAATGCCGTTTTCGTTAGCTCGGGACCTCCAGTTGTCTGCGGCATCTGCAATGCTTTTCTCTTGACTACCATTGGAAGCTCGTGATATTTCAGGGGATCCAGAGGCAAATGAAATGCGTTTCTTGAGGTTCAGGCTGAGGTTATCAGGCGTAGTCAAGGTCGACGAGTTATTGGAATCGCTCGAACGGAGACTCAAAGGGGTGTACGGAGTTGAAGGTGTAATTGGAGACCTATAGAAAGACTGTGTATGGCGATGTTGCTGAGGAGGAACTCTCTGTGGTGTAACGGGGTAGTGTTTGGATGTACGAGATACCGCGGGCGACGTTGGGACGGAATACGAGTGGAATGCAGGCTGGAGGGGGGACATGGCGGTAAACGACAACCAGCAACACCTGGTTGTCACACCCGAACTGTGACAACCAACATCGACGCGATGGGTCACGTCACATGTACGCTCGCGTCTTCATCATGTGCACAGTTTAACGCGCCCGAAATTCTACTATTTGCAAAGGAACAATGTGGGCATGGATTTGTTATGTTATGCCATCCATCTTAAAAAGCACCCAATCACTGCCGCCAGCAGGCAGAAGTAACAATCAGGTCATCGCACTATGCATTAGCCGAGTCCAAGTCAGGGCCCAATTAACCTGATAGCCACCAATTTCCCAAAGTTATTTTGTTTTCTCTCGTGCAAAATCCCACGACACCAATTACCACCCGTCCAACCGGTAACACACGAAACTTCATGATTTCCAGCGTGAAGAATTCCGGCCCCGTTGGAACAGTGAGAACATTACGTCACAATATTCCTGCAGCCGCTGGAGCGGCGACCTTCAGAATCAAAGGGTGCTTCTATGTGGCTAAACGATCAGTGGAGGAATGGAAGTACTATACGATAGAGCGCCCAGCACATCGACCACTCACGTACTCACATGTTGGTGCCGTGGGAGATTGCTGTGCTTTCAGGTGGACCCCTTGAGTCACCTTACCAACCACAGGTATCTCAATGCTGTTAACCACGGGCATCAACTCAGGTTAACGGCGTGCGTCAACAGTCTACCACTCCGTGTAGAATGAACCCCTGTTGCAAATGTGTGGCGGATCAAAGTCGTGCACCGTATCAGTACAGATTGTTATCCACTTATCCCGAATCGGCATCCCTCTTGACGCCGCCTTCGACCTTACAGCATGGACATTGCTTCTAATTCAGTACGATATCACGGTGCAAAACAGAGACCGTACGACACCGATATATAAACCCACAACCCACGGCTTGAAAGATCCAACGCCCTCAAGTTTCTCCCCATCCTGGCCTCACTGCTACCGCATGCCTCATCCTAAACGGTGGGTAATTAGCAACGTTCTTGTTTAATCGTCCATCCCGCTTACTGTCTTCAATTTCTCTCCCACCGCTGCTCTCCCATAGGTTCATTGACGTCCGTTCTGCTTGAACCCAGACAGGTAAGGCAGTAAGGTGGGGTTTCCCCTACTCATGCATTTCCCTAACCTTTTCTAGCGGTGAGAAGTCAAGGGTAGGTTACTACCCAGTTACGAGAGAAACAAACCACGAAGCAAGTACAAGACCAACCAGCTCCTCAAAAGATAAAAGTCGGAGTGTGAATGATAATAAGATCAACTAAACCCCTTCACAACGGGGTACTCTATACCACACGCCGCAGAGCTAGGGAGTCCCCAAGCAGACACAGCAAATACTGGACATACAAGCCAACGTGAACATCCTCTGAGTTGTTACCGCATTGACTCCAAGAGCCGCATGCAGTGTAATACCAAGGGATCCACTCTTGAAGCCAATGCGACGATCTGTGTCACATTGACTCGTAGGTCCAGTGTACAAGCAAGTGTTGAGTGCCAAGGTGTGGTGGCTACCCTAGGTCTGTGACGCGTAGTATGGAGTCCTGGGGAAGGGCCGTCTCCGAAGAGATAGTCCTCGTGCTCCCTTGTCGTCGGGCCCCAGGCTGAAGTCCCATCCGAATCTGGGTGGGGCGGACTAAAGCACGTTAATCAATACCCTTCAAGGCAAGTAGTATCGGTGTAATAACTATTGAGCGGTGCTTCTGCGCCTGCCCTCTATCCTTCCGGGAGAGAACCTATGCGATAAAAAACTGATGCAACGGAGCACAGCATATATACATGAGACCTCGAAGTGGATTGAGATGTCACGGGAGTTATCGTAAGGCACGGCAAGGAGATATCGTGTAGTCAGTCGCAACCAAACCATACTCGGATGCTTAACATACTAACCGTTGCTCCCGGTTATCCGCCCTTATTGCGTCTTAGATGTACAAACAAAAGGAGTTCGGTGCTCTTTCCTACAAAAGGTTGGCAAAGAACAAAGGTCGCCATTTTTAGCACACGATTAAGAAGGGTTGTTATCTCGATTTGCCGAGCGGTTTCATGCTGTGTTCGAGGTTGCCGTAGGACGCTCGGCCCTCTTCCAATGTTGAATCAACCCGGACAATCTCCATTCTTACTTTCACTGTAGAGGTACCGGCATTCGGCTACAACGTCCAATCTTCAACTTCACCATCATTGCGATGCACATGCAAAGCTGTTCTAAGGGTTTAGGGCCTCGGACACGTAAATCCTCCCTCGTTCCATCAACTCCAGCAAAATGCAGCTTGATCCTTCTCAGTATCTTCATTCTTATCTGCAATCCTTCAGCCCAAACCCACAAACATAAATTGACAACTCAACAAGAAGCAGCTTCGCCGCGGCCAAGACCCACTTTGCACTCTCCGAAAATCTGGTGCTCAAAGAAAAGGAAGCCATCGGGCCGACGGAAATCCCGTTCGTCCAAGTCCTTCCCAGCGCCTGGGTGTTTTTATAATGGGCGAACAATGGAGGGACAACTTACGTGGTGCTCAGAGCCAAATTATCGGAAAGCATCCGGCCATATGGGACGCACCACTGGGTGGTCAGCGTATGTATTTCTGCGTTCCTGATAGATAGAACCCCAACAAGCAGAGATTGACAGCTAGTAGGTGGTTGGACTGCTGCGGCGCGGTGCTGTGAAAGAGCATGGGTACAATGAGCGCCACTGTCTTAGCATGTACGTGAATGATGTTTATTCTGTTAGTATCAAGTGAGTGGTATGTGAGATTAGGAGTAATCTACACCGCAAATAACCCAGAATAAATACATGTACAGTATACTATCCTACTCAATAACGTGAAGCTAATCATGGGTCTATCTATAGTTGGGGTTTCAGCATATCAAGGTCAAATATCACCG
This sequence comes from Podaxis sp. C-F-92630, assembly GCA_018524945.1. Lineage (NCBI taxonomy): Eukaryota > Fungi > Basidiomycota > Agaricomycetes > Agaricales > Agaricaceae > Podaxis > Podaxis sp. C-F-92630. Next base: position 81,959 of record JAEUWS010000781.1, read on the forward strand.
TAAGCTGTAATCATAAGCGGGTGCAAGTATCGCGCAGGGGGGAACGGACGATCATCTAAAAGGGCCACTCCCGGCTTTCCCTCACCTCCCTTCTTCCCCCATTCCACTCCCTCCTCCCATCTCTACCACCGCCCCTCTCACCCCCACCCCAACTCCTACTCCTCCCCTCAGTTCTCTCTCCATCCCTCTCCCTCCCCCTCCCTCTCCCAAACTCCTCCCTCACTCTCTGCTGCCCCCTGAACGCCCACGCATCCCTCCTCGGCTCCCTAAATCCTCCCTTCCTAACCTTATCCATCTTCCCATCACTCCCAATCCCCATTCGCTCCAAAAATGACCTCGAAACGACTGGTGCCCGTGCCATCCCACACGCCTGCACACACCACTGCTTACACGCTTCCAACACCTCCATCTTATGCACTTTTAGCTCCTGCGTCTTGCCCAAATAATACCCAAGCAACGACATAAACGTCTCGCTCACAGCCTCCTCGTTCATCTTCGTTATCACCTCACTCACAGTCCGCGGGATATCCTCTAGCATGGGTGCTACACTTGGTTTGAGCGGCGGTCCGCGCCTTGCAGTTGAAACTTGACCCCCGCAGAAAGCTTTAGGATCCGCATCGTGTGCCTTGGCGAGTTCGAGTGTTTGCGCGGCGTGGTCGTCCACCGTGAGCGGCTTAAGCGGAACTTCCGTCATCTGCCACGACACGAATCCACGTTCCCAAGGTAAGAGAATCAAATCACCGCGACCTTGAGTACCTGCGCGCCCAGTCCGTCCAACACGATGAACGTACTGTTCCGCGCTAGACGGAATGCCAACTTGAATGACACGAGTGACACCAGGGTAATCCACACCTCTAGCAGACACGTCTGAAGTGATGAGTACACTTGCACCCGATTTATCATTCCTGAAGTAGCTCGAGGCCTTCGTTCGGGATTCCATGGACTTCTTCGAGTGGATCTCATAGATAGTCGTATTCCTTCCAGCAGGCAACGTATCCCTCGCAATAGCCCTCAACAACTCGGCAAACAGTTGTGTCATCTTCGTCGTAGGGAGGAAAACGATACTCTTGGATTTGCCGGGATTCGCAAGTTGGTCGTGTGCGAGCACGCGGAGGATATGTGGGATTTGGTGTGCAGGGGATGGGAGAACGGTGTGATACTGTGGAATGTGGGCGTGTACGGGAGAAGTATCTTCGGAGACGCAGTTGATATATTTGTGGTGTTTCGCAAGGGATGCACGTGCAACGTCACGGATCGCGCGGGAGACCGTAGCAGAGAAGAGGAAAGTTTGGCGTTCTGGAGCTTTGGGCATGAACTTCTGGATACCGAGGATGTCGGGTTGAAAACCCATGTCAAGAAGCGTGTCGGCCTCATCCAGAATGAGCTATTGCAGGGGATGTGTTACTAAGGGCCTGAAAATGAATTGGACAACACGTACGGTTTGAGTATGAGCAACACTATCCGCAACTTCCTCCGATGACTCCAACATATCCCTTAACCGGCCAGGGGTAGCCACGATAATATCATGCCTACCCCTGTTGAAGTTCCTTAACTGCCGTGACTTGCTCTCGCCACCCACAAATAACTGCACCTCGAAGCCCTCAATATGCTTCGTCAACTTGATAGCTTCCTGCGCAATCTGCGTGGCAAGCTCCCTCGTAGGACTGATGACAACGACGCCCGTATGGGTTCTCGCAAACCTTTTCTGGGAAGACTCTGCGAGTAGCTCGCTAGGCTTGAGTCCCGTATCTCTGGCACTCTTGGCGGCGTATGCCTCGATAGCCTTCAGGCGTGCCTCCACTGCTGGAATCAAGAATGCGAGTGTCTTGCCGGTACCAGTTTTTGCCCGGACGAGGAGGTCTCTCGGGACGCTTGGCGAACTTTGGGAGTTGTAGGGTTCAGCGATTTCGGGAAGGAGTGGCAACACTTGTGCTTGGACGGGAGACATGGTAGTAAGCTTGAAAGGTCCCTTCGTAAGGGCACGAAGGATCCTCTTGTCGAGGACACCTTTCAGCGACTCGAACTCGGGCAACTTCTCCTCGCCTTCCACGTCTTCAACGTCCAATGGTGCAGTGGCCGTTTTAGTTTCCGTAACGCGCAAGGACGCGACGGATGATTGCTGCCGGGCAATTAGGGGTATAGACCTGAGCAGTACTGTAATCATAGACGCTAAGCAAAGTGTTCGGGGTGAATGAAAAGGAAGACTGACCATTATTGCTGGGTTTTGCAGCGAGGAGGACAAAGGAGCGACCAAGGATGGGACCAGAGCCAACTCTAGGACGGATGAGAGCGGTGCGTGCGACCCGCGCCCAGATTGAAGAAGACATAGTGAGCTGATCAGTGAGTCCCAGAAGACAACTCAAGCTCGCCGACGAACTGAGTGTGTTTGGTGAAGTGAGTGTTGCTAAAAATTTAGTATTTACGTAGGGACTTGTTCGCACGTGACGCATCGCTCAAGGGGCGTGATGTCGATTCATGTGAGCGGAAAAGCATACTCTCAATTGTGGAATCGCATCAACAACCATGATACAAGCAAACAACTACAGTAATAGACCGGTCTTACGTACACCGTCACTCACTTGTACACCAACTGTTTTTGAGCGTATTTCTCATTGTCTGAACAAACTTATGTATCAGAAATATGGCCTTGGCATCTG
>JAEUWS010000780.1:0-84295 GCA_018524945.1 Podaxis sp. C-F-92630
CAGTACGAATATTTCCTTGCGTTAATTCAAACTCGTCCGGTCTCTTTCTTTCTAAATGGTACGCCCACTCCTCCTTGTTCCGTTCCAAATCCCTCGACTATTATATATCTACTCTCCTCGTTCTGTCTCTGTTCTCTTGGTATACACACGATCCACCGACGGACAGCTTGACATTCACAAACTTTTGCTAGGTTGCGTAATTTGTACAGACGGATGTTCACGAAACTGCATACCTTATTATAAGGTAGAAACACAAGGGTCTGCGAAAGCTGAAGCTAATCAGAAGAAATATAAACGTCCAATAAATAAATAAACGTGCAAAGATCGGTGGTGGAAATATCCCAAATTTAATACGAGGAACACCAGAGAGAACTATTAACAATACTACTGTAGGCCTTTACGTGGTGCAGGTGGATTGTCGGAGGTTATGCCGGGTATAGGGGCTCTAGACTCAGAATACATCGGAGGTAGCTCAATCGGTTCATCCTCAATATCCGTATGCACGATAAACCTCGGACCAGGGGCAGGAGTAAGGTTCAGCGCTTTCTGAGTCGATGAAACCGTACTGGGCCCTGCCGAGGTGCTATAATTGGACGTCGAGCCCATGCCAAATTGTGATTGAGTGTCGGAGCTGGTTTGTGCCGTTTGTCGGCTGGACGTAGACGTGTAGGCAGAGCTTGCTGCTGCTAGTGCGGCCCCTGTTTCGAATGGATTATAATACGGTTGGTGTTGGTATGGTTGTTGGCGCGCTGCCGCTGCCTCGCGTTGTTTTGCGCCTGGCGCCGGTGCTGACGATTGTTGATATTGTTGGTATGCATGAACGCCTACAGCCCCAGCGGCTCCGGCTCCAATAATAGCCGCTGCACCGCCCACCGCCGTCGAACCCGTCGGGGCGTTGTAATCATACATCGTTGTTGGTGGTACACCGCCTGGGGCAACATGACGTGTAGCAGCATCACTGTAGGGAGGGAACGGATTAACTGGAGGGTAATCCGTCTGCTGGCCAGGTGGAAGGAGGTAGGTTGAAGAGTCGGGGCCAGGTTCCGTTAAGTCGACACGTGTCTTGTTGCTTCCAAAGCCGTTCCGTTCACTCTTCCGTTTGGCAAAGAAGTAGACGGCCGCGACAACAAGCAAGAGTACGACGGCTCCACCAACAGCCGCACCAATGATTATTCCAGTGTTGCTGTTGTTTTTATCATCTTGATTGTCCGAGCCTCCTCCCCCAGTGATGATTGGCGATGGGGATGACGTAGGTGTTGGAGTACGGGTGGGTGGTGCTGACGAAGGGAGTGGTCTGACACAGGAAGAATCGTCTGAAGAACCAACGACGAGGAGTGGGGAGGTGCCCCCAATGCGGTTTTGCGAGTCTGACATTGTGAAGATGACCGAGGTGCCAGCGGTCAGATTTGCTTGCCAGTTAAAGGAGTCCCCCACAGGCGGCCGGAGGAGGAAGGATTCACCATGAGGCACCGTTACCTAGAGAGAAAGAGCAGGAGAAGAAACGGGATGAATGTCTGAAGTTGCGCATGATAGACCCTAGGCACAACATACGAGAATCGTCACAGGTTGTATCGCGCCAGATTGAGCGTAAAGCGTAAATGGATAGGATCTACACACGTATGGTGATCAGAATTGTCAAGTCTGAAAAGAAACATGGCACATAGTGACGCGACTCGCAGAAGAATACTCACTTGCACTGCGAGAGCGTTCCGTCTGTCGCATACACGAAATCTGGGCCTATGAATCCATCGTACAGACCATTGAATACGTTGACCCATCGAAACACAGCACCCTGCCCGCAACTCACCAGGATCAGTGGTATTGCATGCCTGCCCGCCCCCAGACGGCGGCCCAACAGTCATCACGTCCGTAACCCCGCCAGCAGTTACACCAGTGGCATCGCCCATCGAAAACACGACCCGCTGCTTCTCAGACAATGCCAACAGCGTTGAAAAGTCACCAGACTGGTCTTTGTCGTTCCATGCATTAGCTGGTACGCTGATATTCCGGATTGTGCCATCCGGCTACATGATGCGATGCACAACACAAAAATCAGTGCGACCGTTCGAAGATCTAAAGGAAAAGACGCGCACTGGGATGATCAAGGCATAGAAAGGAGGTGTGCCCCCTATAATAACATAAACGCTACATGAGCTTCGCTTCTCGTTCTCTAGATTATACCGAGAAGGGGACGGAGGCGCCGTCCCCCTGGGCCCTTGACTAGGCGAACCGACTTACCAACCCAGGTAAACCGCACGGCGCCACACTGCGTCGGAGGTGAAACAATGAAATCAAGGCCATAAACCCACCCAAACCACGAAGCAAAGACAGAGACGCGAAGAAGAAAGGGTATCCAAAGCATTGAAGGTGGAGGACAGAAAAAGGAAACGTGATTTCATGTTGGTGGGTTGCGGCGATCATTCCAAGATCGTTCCCATGCCTGTTGCACAGTCCGTGGCGCCAGGGATCCTACGCCCTGTCAAGCCTGCAGGTAGGGGTCGTTTCCGTCTTGTCTATTTTTATATGAGACACTTGGTGATCAACCGCCCTTGGCACAAAGTCAGAACATCGCACGGAAAATACTCACGGCTGTGTACCACTCCAGTTGGCAGTAACGCTCAGCACCCATCAGACCACAGTTCCGCCAGTCACCATATCAGCTATAATACCAAGTATCACAACTCCTCCCCCAAGAACCTCCAACGGGGGGAACGAAAACTTACAAGATCGAGCTGCCTATCCCAAGGTCTCTCATTTGGTATTGCGTTGTCGGCCTTTCGCAATTAGAACGGCCGTGGCACATTAACAGCCCACTGGGTACTTTGAATACTGTTACTCGGGAGATTTACTGAAGGAACGAACATGAAACGATGATATGCCACCTGCAAGTGGCAATATCATGCAGGGTGTAAACCAACAAACTTGCATATGAACCTATGAACCACTTACGGTCCGCTCGGGTCCGGTGATGCCACTTTGCGAGGGTGACCTATATATTCTGAAATAGCATACACCCGACCATAAGAAAAAGCAAGCCAATGTCTCGAAGGGACGTCCAGGACATCCATGTAGGACGGGGAAAAGAAGGAGATAATGAAGTGGGGGCTAAGAAGACAAACTAGTAATTGTGACACATCCTTCATTTGGTTATTCCATGTCCGCCCAGTGTCAGCCTGGACATTCCTACATTTCATAAATCTTGACGCACTCTCATGCGGAATTGCACCGTCTGTTGATCTTACCCTAATTAAAATTTCCAACCCTCTCAGTCACCCCGGGCAAAGCACCCCGGTTGACTGCAAACCGAAGTGGGTATCAACCTGCCGATAATCATCATTTGCGCGTCCGTATCTAGTATCGCGCAACACGAAAAGGAAAGTACATGACCCGCAGTATATAGTAAGAATAAAATATTGAATTCAACCATCATCAAGAGGATACTAAACAACACAACGATTGCTGAACCATGAAGAAAAGCAGAACAATCCAACATCGATAAAAAAGAGAGGAAGGCGAGGGACAAATCTCATGAAAGGGAAACACATATGCACCCAAAGTAAATGACACAGGAAACTCTTACATGTAGTTTTGGTGTATGAAGTTAAGATGAGGATGCTGGTGGCTGATGCTGAGGTGGGAATTGTGACTGGGTAGGGGAAGGTGACGGCGGCGATGCATTGACAACTGTTAGTCCTCCTCGTCTTTCTGAGTACTGAGGTGGGAGCTCTATGATGCCGTCAGGATTTGGAGGGGGCAGAACGTCTTCGGCATCAGTATGTACCAGAATCCGAGACGGCGCTTTGTATCCTGACGCACCCGCCATCGCGGCTTTGCGCTGCTGAGCCGACGTCATGGAGTCAGACGTTGATGCGTTTTCTGTTGGCGCAAATGGGTCATCTGCAGGGAGTGGCGGGGGTGGTAGCGGATAGTCTCGATTGGTCATGGGAGGGTTGAAGGGGTCAGCCGGATTAGGTAGGGTATATGCGGATGCTGAGGGAAGATCGTATGTCGACTGGTATGGATAGTTGGCAGGGGGATTGTGTTGTTGGTGGGGATTGTCCAGGAATGGATTCGAGTCGTAGGGCAACATGCTTCCTTGGTATCTGTCGTACGGCCCCATAGCTCCTCCAGACAGGGTATGATTATGGTTCTGGGTGCTTGGAGCGTAAGTACTTGGCGCATATGAACTTGGCTGGTAGGTGTGCCCATAGGGTTGACGGGAGTTGTAAGTTTGGGGTGTTTGAGGGGCGTATGGAGGGGCGGCACCATAACCAGCGTTGGATATCGAGGAAAGAGAGTAAGGATGGGGATTATGCGATCCACCGTATGGGGGGAAGCCTGAGGAAGGTCCTTGGGCAGCCTTTCTCCTCTTGAGGAAGAACAAACCAAGGGTGATAACAACAGCAAGGAAGAGTAAACTACCAATAACGGTTCCAGCAATGGCTCCGATAGGAGTGCCTCCGGAGGATGCTGGGTCCGAGCTGGCAGACGGGGCGGCACCGGTAGATGTTGCAGTGTTGGTTGGCTTTTGAGACGTTGGTGCATTTGTGCTACTAGTTGGCAATGCCGAGGTTGAAGATGGAGAAAGCCCATTTAGACACGATCGATCATCCGAGTTAGCTACGATTCTGACATCCGAACTTCCACCTTGCCGGCCAGCGGCGTCAACCATCATGAAAATGATAGACGTGCCGTGTTCAACGTTTGCTGTCCACGCAAATTGTGTGGCGCCTGCCGGAGGGCGTAGAACGAAGGATGTGCCAGAGGGAATAATGCCCTAACGATAATGAAAGAAAACACCGATCAGAGTCCATAGTCACCCCAAGAACGTGAAATTCGTACAAAGATGGTGACAGGTTGAACAGCATCGGGGTATCCGCTGAAAATAAACGGCCTGCGAAATGTAAATGCAATACTTCACGCCGTTTTGTGGATTGAACACACCTGCACTGAGTGAGAGCAGAGTTGAGTTGGAATGAGAAATCAATGTCTGCACACTGTCAGCAAAGTGTATATCCAACGATCAGTGTCGCCACTCACCAGGTTCTGCCGTGTTGCATTTTCCACCCGTTGATGCTCCCACCGTCAACACATCCGTCGTCCCTCCTGTCGCGAACCCAGCTGCATCCGACATAGAAAGTACAAACTGCTGTCCCTTGGGCATAGTGAGTTGCGAAACCGAGAAGGACCCTTGGCCATTGCTGAACGCGGTCGCTGGTATTGAGATATTTCGTGGGACTCCAAACACCTGAAGAAGCGGTAAGCTCTGGCGTGTTGTTTTGTGAGATCTGATCAACGCACTGGAATGAGGTGTAAGAAAAACGGCGCAGTACCACCTAGAAAGGATTTAAATTAGCTAAATCGCACTAATCAAAGGTGGATACTTACTGCTCCACGAGACGGAAAGGCTATCGCATTCAGTTGCAGGACCCGCAGAAAAGCTGAAGGCAGCGACAAGAGGAGCAAAAAGAAGGGCCCAGAATAGAACAACAGACATAACGAAAGGAATGGAGAGCGAAAAGAATGAAAGGATCGACGAACGCAATTCTGTCAGAGAAAAGACCGGAGAGCAGCTCAGACCGCTGCCACGGTAACAACGAAAGGGACAACTGGTGTGCCTGCCAATGTGCCCGAGCAGAAATCATTAGCTTAGTCAGCTTCCATCACTCGCGTGTTCTCATCAGGCCCCACAAGCCACTTAGTCCCCTCCCGTCAATAAGTACCTCCCAGGGCTCCGCAATGCCCCTACACCTGGAGAACAAACCACTTAGTTTCCAGCCTTCGAAGCGAACAAGGCAATAGATCCAAGACCCCTATGCTGTTACACAAAAAGTCCGTAGCCATGAAGTAGGAACAGTGGCAATTCTTGATGATCATTCGCACTGATGATCAATATCCATGTGAAAGGAACACAAGCGAAAAGAAAGTAGACAATTTAGGACTTGACCTTGTGGTCCAGAATTCTCAGACAGGCAAGGTATCTAGTGTCCTGCGAAAAACTGTTGAGCCCAGAACATGGTAGTTCCGAGAAAATCACTAGTGGGCGTGGCTCGTTTGCGTTCAGCAACTTGAATATATTGCATACTGAGCATTGAAGTTTCAAATCACATCTCTTTCGCAAGCTCATCGCCCAGTGGCTTGAAGCAAACTAACGGATAATGAAGCCCAAAGATGGTCAGTTTGGCCCACTTTCGTGGACATGGCACCGAGCGGCCGAAGATGCGGTTGTTGGAGACGCCCGGTGGAATATTTGTTGGCTTCATTACATTGCAACAGCTCGTTGAATTTCTATAGGTATCCGTTTGGGAACTTGGAGCGTGTTCGGCTTATTGGGAAGAGACGACTGCGTGTTTTGTGTGGTTTTTTGGGTGGATTTTAGGGTCCACAGAATAGAATCGCATCTTCAGAGCCACTGGTGCGATAATTCTTTGAGAGATACTCTACAGTCTCAACGATATCTGTCGAACGACACCGATGGCGCGTAAATTGAAGAACTTCCCAAAAGTTAGTTTTCTTCGCTTGTCCTCGAAGGCTCGACTGGAAGCATACGACAACGGGGTTAGGGTCTCGGCATCTTCCGTTGAGTCCTATCCAGTTTCTCCAAGCCACCCATTCCCGTCTTGACCATACAACCAGAATTATCGGCAACGGACTCGACGACCTCAAGACACAAGGTATGCCCCTCTGCTGTCCTTATGTTCGGAGAATGTAATAGAGTGACTCCCTTACCGCAGACTAACCTATGGGTTTCCGGCACAACAACGGTTAGTTTACTACAAGAACCCTTTCTAATCACACAACACATCTAAACATCCTGAATCGCAGTCCTCCACGCCAACCACTTCCGCAAGGATTGGCAACGTCGCGTTCGCACCTGGTTCGATCAACCAGGACGGAAACTCCGCAGACGCAACGCTCGCAAGGCCACGGCTACCGCACTCGGCGTTCGTCCCCTCTCCCTCCTCCGCCCCGCTGTCCGTGGACAAACCGTTCGCTACAACCGCAAACTCCGTGAGGGACGTGGTTTCACATTGGCTGAGTTGAAGGAGGCTGGAATTGGCAGGAAGGAGGCTCTCGGAGTTGGCATTGTTGTTGACCACAGGAGGAGGAATCTTAGCGAGGAGGGCAAGAAACTCAATGTTGAGCGTCTGAAGGCTTACAAGGCCCGCTTGATTGTTTTCCCTCGCAAGGCTGGTAAGGCCAAGAAGGGTGATTCATCGGTGCGTAATCATCCCCTGTTTATAATTTAAGCAGGGTTTGATTCTTGGATTCTTAGGCGGAGGATCTCAAGGCCCCAACAACGCGTGCTGCTCTCCCTCTTCCCGAAGCTTACCCCGCTGAGGCTCCCAGAAAAATTACCGCAGAGGAACACGAGTTCCAGGCATACAGGACTCTCCGTACTGCTCGTGCCAACGCCAGGTACGAGGGTGCCCGCAAGGCGCGCGCTGCCAAGGTCAGAGCTCTATCTTATCAGAAATGGTATCGTGAATTGATCTTTGTTAACAGAAAGAAGAGGAGGAGGCTGCCAAGAAGAAATAAACTACTTAATCTTGTCGCTCTTCTGTACTTTGTCATGCCACCATGCCCATCATCGAGTCCTCACAAAATGTCGCCACGGCTTGCGAGTCTATCATATCGCACCACATGCCCCATATGCAAATATGATTCCCATTTTTCCAGGGGTTTAGAGTGATGCCATTTATTGTCTTCTCAGTCAGCTTTTAAAATCTTGAATTTCAGCGTTTCTACTGAACGGTCCATTGGGTAGCCCTATCAAGTCCTAATCTAATGGGTCGCTGTCCCGGATGAGTGACTAAATAAGAATAATGAGTGGTATAAGGTCCTTGCGATTTATCCAGTGTTCAAATCAGCTGGCCTTTTTCTCCGCTGCAGCTATCTTTTTCTCCACCGCCTCTTTTACTTCGGCTTTCGCTACCATCCCCATCAACTTAGCTTGTTCCGCCACACACTTCAGGACACCTAAGACCTCCTTGTTCCCATCCACAAACCCAAACTCCGCGTAAACTAGACCTTGCTCTTCTGCGAACTTCTTGACAAGTTCACTAGCTTTCCTTAGGTTATGCCGCGGGAGTCTCGGGAACAGGTGGTGCGTGACTTGCAAATGAAGTCCACCGTGAATGAAGCCAATAGACTCCGGGCAAATTACATCCGTAGTGGTCCTCATCTGACGGTGCGGGAATGATTCAGTGGGACCCAGATCAGCTGTCGACATTGCGAAATGTGATAGGACGATCTGTGGTTTGGTTATCAGCAAGATGCATAAATGCCGAGTGATGCTGGAGAAAAGTGGTATTACCTGGACGTGGAGGGGACTTGTAGTTACATGGCTTACAAGAAGGTAAGCCAGAGCCTTTTGCCAAGAGCCACAGCCCCAAAGAACAACGCCAAACCAGGACCAGAAGAAAACTAGGCCAACAATTTCAAGCCAGAAAGCCCAGCGACCGCCGCGGGCACGCTTGGTATCCCAAGCTTTCTTGAACAAGAAGATATAGGAGTTTGCATATAGGTTAAATCGGGCAAACATCATGATGATATAGAAGAGTTTGTGCTGAATGGCGATGACGATTTTGGCTAAGCGGTCGAAGTGCATGATACGCTTGTAGTAGGAGGACCAAAGGGAAGAGAAAAAGACAGGGGAAATGGCAAAGAAGGGGAGGTGTTCGATATCGGGGTCACTAGAAAAGAAGAGAAGCCATCAGAACTTTAGATCTCCTCACATGATAATTGTGATACTTACTGCGATGGGTGGTTGGTTACGACTGGATAAGATGTAAAAGGCGGTCGGATCAGTAAATAAAACTCGCGGGAGGGGGCTCAACTTACGATGGTGAACGTTATGATTCTGTATCATGGGGTGCTATTAGTATCCGCGTAGGAATTGGTCCGATAAGTTTTGCTCACCTCTACCCACCAACCAATGCTGAGGCCACCCATAAAATCAGCTATGAGGATAGCTATTAAGCGATCGATCACCCAGTTATGTGTGACCCCCATGTGGCCAAGATCGTGGGCAGTAAATGTCAATTGATGCCACAGTAGGCCCAGGAATATAGCACTGGTCATTAGCCAGTTCTGGGAATAAGCGTACGCGGAGATACCGGCCAGCAATACATAGCGGGTTACTTCAGGACCATATCCAGTCAGGTACGGTGTCTTGTAGAGGCCTGCGTCGACAATGCGTTTGTGAAGTTCGCGATACGCCCTAGAATGCCGCGCCTGGACCTTTAGCGAAAGGTCAGTGGGAGGGGGAGAAAGAGTAGCGAGAGTGGGTGCGTGGGGTTGCAATGTGAGATCCTTGTCCACAAGGAGGATTTGAGACGAGGGTGAAAGTAGTGTATTTTCCGTCGAGCGAACAGCGGCGGCCTCTTGGTGCCATTCTGATTTTCCATCTGGGTTCAGCTTGCGGACCCAACCGGACATGATCGGGGGGACAAGGGGCTCCCAGGCCTCGTCGGTGAGCTCAACTCGGCCGACAGAGAAACGCTTGATCATTTTGAGGGTATCATCGGAGTGGTATGCTTCTATCTCGTCCGTAGCGTCCCTACCGACGAAATGAAGTAGGGCGAGGCTGCCACCGGGATGCGCGTCGAGCCATGACTGGGGTATACGGAGGAGGCAGCCCTGATATATGATGAGAAGCTCGCCAGCGAGAATACGGACGGCGACGTCCTGGCGAGTGCAGAGGGTAGTCTGACCCATCCTCAAATGTATCTGGGAAATTGGATTAGGAGGAAAGACGCGACGTGCAGAGTCACGCCATCTGGAAATTAAAGATGATCTGATGCTATGCCTTAGCAAAAATAATTCTCCAGATATGGGGTGGCGCTGTTAAGCTGGCTTAGCATTCTTCTCTCCACGGCCCACTCTTCGTCCCATCCTCCACCATCCCGGCTCTCATTTCTTCATCCTTGTCCCTACTAAGCTGCACAAAGCCCACAAGCACCAGTTCCAACCACAGCCAGCAACGTGATTGCGTAGTCAGGGCTGCCAGTTTAGCCGTCTTGGCGTGAGAACAACCACCAGAGCGAACCCACAAAGCACCTGGACATCCAATAACAGATGGCTGCAGTTCATCCACACTCATCATCACGACCACATCCCCACAACCCCTCCCGTCTCCGTTCTGCCTCTGATCCCTTCGTTGATCCATCCACACCCTCCAAGCATCGTCCCCCGCCTCCCCCACCAAAACCCTCACACACTGGCAGGATGCCTACGGCAGTCAAGTCGGCACCTGCCTCCAAGGACGTTCATGATATTACCGAAGCTGTAAGAGATACCGTAACTGTCCGCGACCGTAGCGACAGTCCCCGGACAAGAATAGGCCGTAGCCAGAGTAGTGTGTGAGCTCCATGTTCAGATTCTGAACTCGCATGTTTGATTACTCATACAAACCCCGTACTAGCCCTACGCCCAACACCAACTCCCATCCGAGCACAAAGAGGTCCCAGTCCCAAGATTCTGCTGGGATCACTGAAAAACAAAGATCCAATGGTAAATCCCGGGGAAAGAAGAGCTCTCAACATGCAGATGTCATTGACCGGCTCGATTTCACCGGTGTTGGTCGTGCGTCCTCTCTTCTGCCTCATTTACCGAGCTTTCGCCCTAATCGATCCACCTCTCCGCTTTCTCTCAGTTTTCCATCACGATGGTCCCTTTGATGCTTGTGCGCCTTCTCGCAACAAGCAACGCAACAAAGCCCCATTATATGCATGGAGCAACATTCCCGACGCAACTCAATATGGTGATAGTGCCTATCCCTCCGCGCATGCCTATGCTGCATTTTCCGATGATTATCCTGAACCACCAAAGAAGAAGGTCGACGCCATAGCTGAGGCCTGGGGCATCCATGAGCCTGAACCCTATGAAGAGTTCTTCGCAGGTGGTGGTTCCACTCGTCCAGATGGTGATACCCCAGCCAGTTCCATCTACAACGGGAGGGACTCACATAATTCGAACTCGGCATCTCTTGGCGGCACCCCAAAGCGAGGCAAAGATGAAGTACAGCAGCCTCAGGGTACCAGAGAGCAGCGTCCTCGTGTCGGCACCCGCCGTCCTCTTGTTCCGCCTCCCCAACCGATATTTGTGCCGGACCCTGTTGAGAATGATGGCACGATTTCACCTCCTGCGAGCTCACCGGGACACCCGAAACGGCAGAAATCCTTGATACAGAAAATACGTAGGATGCGCGACGCGCCAAATGTGCCAGTAGGGCCGGAATACGAACAACCACCCTCTCCCCATTCTCCGCTCGACCAGCCCCAGACTTCTTCCAACCCTCCTCGACCAACGCACAAGTCCCAGAACTCCTTCCTTGGGCGTTTCGGCAGGGCGCAGCCCCAAGGCGGTGACAGATCGGAGCCCTTCCTTTTAATCGATCCTCTACCAAGTAACAAGGATTTGCCTCCAGCTCCAGTGGCAAGCACGACAAATTCCGGAGATAGTGCCCAAGCTGCACAGGAATTCGGGTCGCCCGGTATTAACCGGAAGACAAGCATTATGAAGAAAGTGGGGAGGGTCGTACGGGGAACCAAATAAATGCCTTCCCTGGACATTTATAGACGACCTGGGAAGAGCGCCAATCAATTTTCGGAATACCCAGGTCTCCATATACAGTTCTAGAAGTCAACCAAACTTCGTCCTTCATACTCGCCCTCCATCTAGTCGCCCTCCTATTTTTGACGTCGCACATCTATGTATCCCCCTTGCTTTTCAGTTTCAAGTTTGTATATCCACTCCCAGGGGATTCCCTTGTTTCATATTCCCCAGATCACCGGTATTTCTGTCGTGGTACTTCCTCTTTTCATCTCCTTGCTGGAACTTACCAGGTCCAAGTGTCCTGTTGCAATGAATTTTACTTCTGGCTGATTAGCAGGATGTATTGTACCAAGTTACCCATAGCCTGCCTGTATCTTTTCTCTTTTCCTGTCTGACTCTCGTCGGTCCCTTGTATAATAAACCTGACAATCTATACTTTTCTTAGCTATAAATAAGTATTTGAAAGATTATGTTGATGTCGCTCCACTCCGGGACTTATTCTACACAGGCACCTCCCGAACGTTTATCCCCGCTTCTTTCAGCGCATCCTTCACTTCTGAGATACCGACCTGCTCTCGGTGGAAGATACCGGCTGCCAAAGCAGCCTCAACACCTGTGGCCTTGAAAACGTCTACGAAGTGGCCAGCAGTGCCCGCCCCGCTACTGGCCACCACTGGGATTTTAACGTTCTTTCGGACCAGGTTAATTAGATCAAGATCAAAACCAAGCCCAGTTCCGTCCCGATCAATACTGTTGACAAGAATCTCGCCTGCCCCCAGTTCCTCCACACCCTTGGCGAGTTGTAGCACCGACAAAGGACGATTTTCACGACCTCCTGAAACGGTGCATTGGTACCACCAAGCCTTTCCGCGCTCGTTCTCTGGGCCGTCTGGTTTGCCGTACACGAGTTCATCCTTGTATGGACCGTCGTATGTCTCAGGATTGACATAGGCCCTACGAGGGTCGATAGAGACGACAACCGCTTGGCGCCCATATGCATGGGCAATGGTTTCAATTGCCCCGTTCCCCTTTTCCCCAGTCGCGCGTAACTTTTCGACGGCGTATACAGCTTCGGATCCGATACTAACTTTATCAGCCCCTGCGCGGAAATACGCCCCTGCCACTTCCAACGCGGGTCGTTTAGTGCCGTCGGGATCAACAGTATCTTTGATCCCGCCGCCAATTGTTAGAGGGACAAAAATCTCTTCGGCTGCTGCGCGGACGACCGCTAGCATGGGTTGATCCTGGAGGGGGGAGTGACGGAAAGACGTGATGTTGAGAAGACATAATTCATCTGCGCCTGCGGAGTAGTATTTCGCTGCGAGTGCGACGGGTTTGCCGAGATTGCGTACCGTTCCGGCGGTCTTGGCTGTGATGCTTTTGTCGGAGGATTTTTCGCGGACGTCGTATTGGTCGCCTTTTGTTACGACTAAATCGCCTTGGTCGTTCGCACGTACGTCCATACATGCAACTATACGTTTGGTGAAGCGGTGTTCGGGGCGAGGTTTAAGTGGTATGGGAACATTGGGAGGGGCGTGGGTGTGTGCAGATTCAGGTTTGCGCAGCCATTCGTCAATCAGACGTAAGCCTGCGATCCCAGATTTTTCGGGATGGAATTGTGTGCCGAAGACGTTGCCTTTGCGCACGGAGGAGACGAAGAGCTCGTGGCCATATTGTGTAGTCGTGTAGGCCCATGACATTGCTTCTGGGTGTTTCTCATGGTCGTATTTCGCGCAGTAGGAGTGGACGAAGTAGTAGTATGATGATTCCTTGATTCCTTCCGAGTTACCTTGGGTATTCAGTAGATCGGCAGTATTCCAACCCATATGGGGGACCGATTTGTCGGCATCATCGAACCGCGAGATGTGGCAGGGTATTATACCGAGTCCTCGGGATGGAGACTCGTCTGAGGACTCGAATAGAACTTGCATCCCAATACAGATACCGAAATATGGACGTCCGGAATTTATGTATTCACGCAAGGGTTCCAGAAGACCGCGGTCAGTGAGATGTTGGATGGCAGTTTCAAAAGCGCCGACGCCAGGGAAAACGAGACTCTAATCAAAGTGGAGTTTGGGATAATCATTACTTGAGTGTGCATGTGTGGTTACGAGAAAGGACATGACACGAACGGTGGCTTTTGCGAAGTCGGATGGCTGGGAAATCCATGTGAACTTGTGACCTAGTTTCGTGAGGGAGTTGGCGAGACTCTGGACGTTGCCTGCGCCGTAGTCGAGGAGGTAGAGACCCATAATGGTTGTAGATTTCGGATATCTAGTCGAACGAAGTCTAGACGTAAATGAGTCAACGGTGTAGGCGGGCCGAAGACGATTGATTTTAGGATTGATTTTGATCAGCCAATGATCACACGTTATGTCAATCTGTTCGTTAACATTTTATTGCTCTCTCTGACGTGCTCATTCTTTCTATCATTTTAATCGCTGGTAATTCGGAATTTTCGATTGATATAAACCCCACCAATATGCATCCCTCCTCCATCTTTCGTACACCTACCATTAACAACAGCAACATGACGAACCCAATCGCCATCAACTCTGTCAACGGTGCTGCCTCGCCCTCCACCGCCTCTTCCTCCCTCCACGAACGCATCCAGGGCTTACGACGTAAAGAGTCGACCGCCCTCGACGCCATCCGTCAACCCAAAATCCTCCACCCTATTGAAAACGAGGACCTTCGGCTGCTGGTTCTCGAAAACATCAGCCAGGAAGCCGTCCGCGCCTTCAAAGCTCAGGGTTATCACGTCGACCACTACACCAAAGCCTTTTCCGAGGAAGAACTAATTGAAAAAATTGGTTCTTACCATGCCATCGGTATCCGGAGTAAGACTAAAATTACCAAGCGCGTACTCGCAGCAGCTTCCAAAGTTAGCATAGCTTCCACTCTGCCGCCTTGTCAGATTGCTGATTTGTCTCTCCCAGCTTTTGGTTATTGGTTGTTTCTGCATTGGAACGAACCAAGTGGACTTGAAGGCAGCTGCCCAAGCTGGCATCCCTGTCTTGAACTCTCCCTTCTCCAACTCTCGCTCCGTGGCCGAACTCGTCATATCCGAGCTCGTGGCTTTGTCTCGCCAATACTTCGAGCGTTCCTGGGAGATGCGTAACGGCATCTGGAACAAACAGTCCAAGAACTGCTGGGAACTCCGTGGCAAGACTCTTGGTATAGTGGGTTACGGCCACATTGGCTCCCAACTTTCCGTTCTTGCAGAGGCCTTTGGCATGCGAGTTCTCTTCTATGATGTGATCAATATCATGCCACTCGGTTCTGCTCGCCAAGTCGAAAACCTTGAAACCCTATTATCCCAATCCGACTTTGTCACTCTCCACGTTCCCGAACTACCGGAAACCATCAATATGATCTCGCAACGCGAACTCGCCCAAATGAAAAAGGGCTCCTATCTCATTAATAACGCCCGCGGTCGTATCGTTGACATCCCTGCTCTGATTGAAGCCCTCAAATCAAAACACCTCGCTGGTGCAGCCATTGACGTCTTCCCCGCTGAACCAGCAGCCAATGGTGATGCATTCGATGATCAACTCAACCCCTGGTCCAGCGAACTCCGTTCCATCCCCAATGTCATCCTCACACCTCATATAGGTGGATCCACTGAGGAAGCCCAGCGTACGATTGGGGAGGAAGTTTCTCAGGCACTCTCTCGCTATCTCAATTATGGCTCGACGATTTCCGCTGTCAACTTCCCCGAGGTTGATCTGCGTGCCATCACTGCGGAACAAGGCACTCAGATTCGTATCTGTCATGTGCACAGGAACCAACCTGGTGTGCTGAGACAGGTTAATGAGGCCCTGTCGCCTTACAACGTCGAGAAGCAGTACTCAGACTCCAAGGGTGACATTGCGTACCTCATGGCCGATATTGCAGACGTCAGTCCAGCTGACTTCAGCAGGCTGAGGGAGAGAATTAGCAGCACCGATGCCAACATAATCACCCGCTTCTTGGCCTGAAGTGTCGAGACGAAAAAAGGCATGTGCAGCACTGGTAACACTTATTCAATGTACAGTAATTATACTATTCGGATCTCCGAGCTATCACTCAACTGATAGTTCATTTCCATTCAACTGGCTATTTCTCTTGTTCAACTCTGACGAATACTATTAAGCTTTGGTCGTACTGTACAGTAGGAAATATATTGATTTGTTAGCAGAATAATGACTATGAATTCAATAATCGCAATCCATCCTAAAGGCTCCCAGATAAAGTACAGAATAATCAAGAGAATTGAAGGTCCATCTGCATTAAGGATCCTCTTCTGGATCACCTATGCCACTTTCTAGGATAGCAAAGTGCGTCTCCATCTCCGGTAAGCAAGGGGAATCATATATTTTACAAGAACGCGTGTTCCCGCGGGCCTTCTTCAGTTGCAATCTGAGGCAAAGTCGAGTGAGCGAAAGTTCTCTGTATCAGGTAGGGGTGACACTCCACCTTGTTGTGGAAGCGTGCGCCATGATGTTGCCTCCAATAGGCTTCTTTTCATTTCCGGCATATGGACCAGCTGCTGCGTCCGGGTTTGACATGACCTGGTTCGTGACGACCACGGCGATACCAAACTACAAGCGGGTCTGTGAACAATTGATCGATAAAGGGGATTCCATGAACACACCTCATCCGCTAACCGTTGTAGCGTCCGCAGGAACTTGCCCAAGTGATTTTGACGAGAAGATAGTTCGCCACGTCCGCTGAAGTCAGTACGATAAAGGGCAGTACAAGAATCAACTATCAAAAGACAGAATCTATGCAATACGTTGTTAGTCCTATATGTGTCCCACTCATTAGAGAATCATTACCTCGACTCGGACATGAGAGCACTGGCCATAGCCAAAAGCTGCAATTGGTGATCGGCATTATAGGCCCTAGCATAGGCGATATTATCCAAGACTTCCTCGCCGTTGAGGCCATATCGCTCCGCAACGGCAAGCAGGCGAACGGGACGGAAGGTGCCTTCTGTGTCAATGTACAGGCATTTTCCTTCTCCACCCCCCATGCTCACGGGGAGTTGGCATGTTACGGCGAGGGTATGGCATAATTGCGATTTTCCAGTTCTAAATTCCCCAAAGAGTTCAGTAATGGCACCAGTTTCGATTCCACCTGTAAAAAGGGAACATAATAAGGGGAATATTCGAAATCAAGGGGGGGAACTGGAACTAACCGCCGAGAAGAGCGTCGAGTTGTTTCGATCCAGTCGTTATATGCACTAATTCGGACCGACGGGCATGCACTTCCGTCGCACTCTGAAAGCCCAATGGCACAATTTTCTGAGCTATATCATACCAATCGTGTCCAGTTCGTCAGTGGGTCCTGCGTCACTAAGAGCCATTCTGCTTCAATTCACCTTCCTCCAAAATCTTATCCGCCTTCTGATCTGAGATGCCCTTGATCGTCACAAGGTGTTTCTTCGGTGTAAATGCGACAGCTTCGACGGTGTGTAGACCAGCACTAGTGAGTTTCTTGATGTCGTTTGGGTGGATTCCTGCTTCGATGAGCTTGGCCACGAGGAGGGGACCAGTGAATTGATACTCCTCGTCGCCTTCTGGAGCTTGAGATACTTGCGATGCTTGCGGCATGATTTATATAGGTCTTTCAGTCGGTATCAGGAACTCGGAGGACTTATGGACGCAGAGAGGACTAAGGCGAGTCAAGGATGACGGAAACGAGGTGATGGCGTTTCAACTTTCCCACACACATTAACGTAGACGCGTTCCGGGCACGTGATCGCGAAGTCTCATTCGATGACAGGAAGGCAAGTTCAGGTTTATTCTACTGGCCCAATCTCTTTTGCTAGCATACCTCGCATTCAAAGCATAATGACTGCCCCCGCTCATATCGCTCAATCCTAATTAACCACTCCGGTGTTACAGAGTCCCCGTGATTTATCCGCACTACTTCCTCGCAGCGTCTAGACTTCCCCCCCCGTTCCTACAATCCGGCAATGCCAATGTGTGCCCCAAATCTCGGGATCTTAAACTTTGGACTGAATTTGGCTTGTTACCGCCGTGAATCTCAAGGGCAGATGGTGAGGGATTCCGCCCTGCTTCTATGCGTGCAAAATCATCCAGCTTCGTAGGTCTATGTCACGTTATTGGAACATTCTCTAGACCCCTTAGGAGTCCACACTGAATACCGAAGGTCCTATCCTTTCCGCGCCACAGGGGCTCCTGAATACCTAAGCTTTGTTTCGAACTTTGTGCTTCCGGCCTTTATCTTCGACTTTTTCCTACAAATACAGTTAGTAATGCCCTTGCGGTATTTTTGGGATTGTACGTGCCATGGAAGTTCTTAACCCCTCCTATCCTCCTGTTGCCGTACCACGTATGGTGGCTGAAAATTCGACTGCAACCTCAGGAAGCTTTTCTCCGTTTTCCACGGCAAGCGATACGGCATCCCCTGGTTATGCAAGTACGGACTCACGATCCCGTGCCTCTCGTGTTCAAGTACGGGTTGAGTAGAACTACTGGAGTATGTCACACTATTCCTGGTTGCCTGTACACCATCAGAAAGTACACGTCTTTTCCTCGTGGCGCCGTGGCATCAATCGAACTCCACATATAAACCATTTCGACTTGCTCTCAGAACAATCGCGCTTCATGACCTCCCACATAGCAGGACCCCAAGATCACACGGATAACCATTGCCAGATAATCGACACGCTTGCCACGATACGACCGAAGCAATTACCCATCCTACCCCCAGATGTTCTGATAGAGATCCTCGCGGTGCAACCTTCAGCAAAACTGGAGAAAGATCCTCCAGATAATCTTCCTCTCCTAGCTGCTTCGGTCTGCCGTTACTGGAGGAGCGTGGCTCTCAGCGCTCCATCCGTCTGGACCAATGTGACCGCTAGTATCACAAGCAGTTATCATCCTAACCTCTTCCTCGAGAGGTCAACGCCCTACCCTTTCAGGTTATATCTGTACTTCGACAATGCCACGTCCATCCCGACTTGCTTCATGCGAGCACTTTTTCGCGCATTGTCCTTGCACTACCGAAGGCTCAAGGAGCTTTCCATCTTCTATCGTACCCACGACTACACCCTCAATGAGTTCCTGCCCGGACTCCATACCCTGGACCCACTAAACATCCACACCCTGCGTATCGAAGCAAAGTGCCATCCCTCATTTCCGGCACTCCCAACATCGGCGTCCTTTGCGGGAATTACTTCCTATTATTCTAACATCATGTTCCCCCGGACTCCCAAACTCTGTTTCTGCAAACTTCCCGCCAGATGGATGTCACTTTTTAACCCTTCCCACACCTTTCCCTCTCTGACAACACTTTGGATCACAGGGTGTATCCTTCCCCGCTTCAGTTTCTGCCAGTTGGCGAAGCAGACGCCAGCTCTGCAAACCTTGATACTTGAAGACGTAGATCAATGGAGTCAGGGGGTCGATAGCACCACCTCCGTCAATTTACCGCTGCTATCTATCCTCGTTATCCACTTCCACTGGCATCCTTCCCTCAGCACACACTGCGGCTGTCTGTTAGGCTCTATAATAGCTCCCAATTTAGAGGTTCTGGAGCTTGGGGTCCGTTTTGAAGTCAACCCTGATGAAGATCAACTCCTGGAGTTCCACGAACACACTCTACGCGAGTGGAGAAAACCAGAATCCAAACTTCGGAAAATCGTGTTCCGTGGTGTCTTGGATCCTTGGCACAAGGGAAGTATCCATATCGTGAGGCTCCTCCGCAAGCCCATTGATGTTGGCTACAAGGGTTTCAAAGGCAGGGTATTATCCGCCCCGCCCGTGAAGGAGAACCTTATCCCGGACTTGAGGAATATTAGATCGCTTTCGTTGGATTTTACCCAGTTAATAGGCCAGGATGTTTTCGAAGCGCTGTGTCGGTTAACGCAGATGATAGAGCTGCTTCTGCCTTTTTGTCCGCCGGTGACCGTCTGGCTGGGTGAGAAGATGAGGGAGCATTCTGGTATTCTGGAGTTGAGGCGGAAGTTGGAAGGAACAGTTACTTTTCAATTTGGAATTCTGAATGACGACGAATACTGGTTGAATATATCGAATTCATGAAATATTATTTACATCGGGTCAAGTTCCGAAATAGCCACCAAGCAGCCTGCATTAAAATATTAAAACCTCTCACCCGGTTGATTGATGACGAATGTGACTGGCTTCAAGGGGCCGCTTTCAACTGATTTCATCAGGGAGTACACGAGTCTCCAGAAATGTGATGGCTTGGCACGCAAGTTGAACACCACACAGTCCAACGATTGAACATAAACGACAAGTCAGTTTCAGAGTTGTCTCAAGAGTTGCAGGCTAAGGTGGGTACATCATCGGTGTTCGTCTTTCTCCATTCAACCGACCTTACCCACGCTTACCCTCAGGTTGGTTGAACAGACCCTGCTACGCGACGTCTAACAGATCATCATCACCTCACAAACAAAACCACCTCTGAACTCTTCCAGTGAAGTGGCAAGAGTTTTCGACATACATACTGCACCACAAGAGACGACGGTCCTAACCCATGTCCCAATTGTTCCGCCGACACAGCAATATCCTCTGTTTCTTCTGCCAAACATCCGTTTCTCCACTGCCCAAGGACCTGCGCAATTTCAAATGCCCATCGTGCGGCTGCTGGAATAGATATGATGCCAACGGTGAAATTCTCTCCGACGATCCAGCAATGCACGACGAAAAACTCAACAAACAATCTTTCGCGAAGCGGGGTATGTCTTATATTCTTAACGGTTTGGTAACCCCAGGAAGCTCAACGACCTGAAACATACAGCATCACCACGAAAAGATCGGTTTCCAACATCCTACGGACCTGGTCCATTTTGTCATACATGCCAAACGAACCAAATGCTCATAGTGAGCTTGCTGTCATCATACCTTCCTCCACCTGAAGTACGTTCCTCTAGCTCAGGCTGATCCTTCACACCACCAACTTGTATGTATTCCATCACAGAGCTCGGAATATGCTCAACGCCTTGAAATGCTGCCAGAATACCGTGAATCGCTACACACGCGCTACCCGCCAGTTTGTGAGAACTGTATGCCCGTAGTCGAAGACGAGATCCGGAAGAAAGATCAGATGGCTCGTGCGAAGGCATTAGGCGCATGGTTGAAGGATAGTAAAGGCAAAGAGACACAAAGAAGAGTATCTGCGAAGAGTAAGGAGCGCGAAAAGGAGAATGTTGAGCTATATTGGTGGACAATACGTGGAGGACTCTGGTTGACGACTTCTGTGCTATCTCTGATGTTTAACATGTCTGGTACGTGCTCCAACACGCGTAGAACATCCGGTCCTCATTACCCCTCAGCCATTTTTGGCTATAGACCATTCTTTTTCCTCAGATTATTACAACCTATCTTCCCGCTCTTTGTTTTATCATCTATCCTATGGACGGTTTGGGATCCGACATACGCCGCCTTCCGCAGGGCCCAAAGACAAGGCCGGGATGTCCGTGTCAAGGGGAAGAAAGAATACATTGTACGCCTCCCTCTACTCTTGATTTATTCCACTGCTCACTTTTATGCTCAGGTCTTGCAAATGATTGTATGGAGTACAAGACTCCTAACGAGTGTATTATTCTGGCTCCGTTGGCGCAGTTCCAAAAGCGATTACTTTGAACTATACGACTCCTCTTCACAGTTAGCGCGCATATATTTCTCAACAGTTACAACCATCGAGGTCATTGTAAGTGTTCACTTACACTAAACCTGGGAGCCGAATATAACCTTTCTTCTAGGCTCAAATCTCTTCATTCTATTGCCTTCGACTCAAACACCCTCCCACTGTCCGCCTAATCGACACTCACACACATCATTTCACTCCATCTCGTTCCACTACACCCCATCCATCAAGCTCCGGAAGTCGAGGTGCTACACCAGCGCCACCACTACCGCAACCCAAAGTTCCTCTCCAAACCACCTCCGAACCCGACCTTCTCGCCTCTCTTTCACTTTCCTCCAAACCAGTCATAACCTCAAAGAATCCCGTTTTCGGCCTATCATCGCTTCTATCAAATCCACCGAAACAAGGAACTGAAGACGATGACGCCGAGGTCGAAGAGGACGAGAACGCGATGGATTGGACGCCTACCGATCCGCGTATGGCAGCTTCTAGAAAACGGAAAAATAATGCGAAGCACAAGGAGGAGAATGTGTGGCTACGACCACAGAAATTCTTCGCGCCTGAAAAACCAACGGGATTGGAAAGTCTGTTTGCGAGGACGAGGCTGGATGACGATGCGATGATGGTGGACAGTCAGGAGGAAGAACCCGCTGGTGGTTCGATATCGGCGAAGGTGGTAGGCCATTTCAAGAGGTGGTGGTGGATATATGCAACTGTGATTGTTCCGGTTGTGATTGCAGTTGTTGTGAGGAGGACGTGGCATTTCGAGATCTCCATTATCCCGGTTGAGAGAGCAAGTGGCTCTAGGGAGTCTGTACCGCCATCGCTGTCAGCTACGGGTTCCTTTAAGCCTTCTCCTGAGGACGTGCCAACCTCCGTAGTTAATTCGGATTGGTGAATGTTGTACTGTACCTTGTTCCAACTAACTCTTCAACCCCCTCCCCCCTCCCTTCACTACGTTGGATGCCATCTAAGCTGTAGCAAACGCCGCTAAGGACAATAAGGAGGGCATTGGTATGCACAGCGTGCGCATAGAAGAATCTCGAGGACCTATCGTGGAACAGGTACTAAGGTGAATTATAACAGGACCTGCCGTCAGCATAAACGATGGTCTCAAAAACCGTCGAACCCGAGCCAACTTGAAAACAAGATCATGCTAAGTGCATTTCTATCAGACTACAAAGGAACACTAGAACTCCTGCAACGTTCGACGACTACGTTAAGCTTAATTTAAAAGCTGAGGAGCCCGATGATTCCAGAAATGATTCGACCAGTAGATCCAATGACGAATTTCTAACGTTATACTAGTTGAGAGATGAGCTTGTTCGAGGTTGCGCCAGCCAAGTCTAGAAAGAAGCAACAATACAAAAGAGAAAGAAGCTTGTTTCCTTGAGCGAACAAATGCAGTGTCACTATGTCCGAGACGATCTAAATGGGAGTAGCACTGCGCCACTGCTAAGTAGCTAGGTCTTGGAGACTCGAGTCTAATGAATGCTTATTCTCGGATGAAAAGAGTGCCATTACTGCGGACGGACTCGATGAATGAATGGACGTCCATGGATAGAACTAGAGTTTCTTCTCTTCAAAGGCAACCTCCACATTCAATACCGGAGGTTCTGGTGTGATACCCAATCGAGCACAAGGTTACGGAACAGGATCGGAACGAGACAACTATCTTCATCCAAAGAACCGTCCGTATCTAGAGGTGTCAGAGGGGACTGACAGGCACAGCACATTTCTGGCATAAAGGAGTGAGGTGACTTGTTTGAGAACAAGGGTGAGATACACCAACGATATTTGCTACTGTGCCCGGACGCCGACACATCACAGGGTCAGTCAGCTCACCTCGACGCCTGTCAAATTGATAAAAGTATCTTGAACAACAATGTAGTTGATATGGACAATAGAGTGGTCAAGCGTGAGTGGTCTGTGCAGTACACGCGCGGATAAGTACGATCACGCATACAGAGCCACCGACTCCTGGACAGACCATAAACGGAATAACAAAAAGCTTAGTGTGACCTATCAGAAGTCCACAACACCAGAATGAAAAGAGAGACGATACAAAAGAAACTGCAACAAAAGTATCTAGTGTTCATGCCACACAACTAGTGTTCCTCATCTTAAAAGTACGTGGAACAGGATTGCCATAAAAATCAGCTTGTTTCATAAAAGAATAACCACTCGACCGCTGGGATAAATTGGCAAAGAACACCAAATCATACCACAAAAAAATAGGATATCAAGAAACGAGATAAAGATACCAGGAGACAAGACGAAACATGAGAGGAAGACAAAACAGGAGGCATTCATGGGGGCCGTACACAAAGTAGAGGTGACCAGCGGCTGTTAGATATGTAAGCTATAAATGGGGATGAGACCGCGGAGAGGGAGGCGAGGATGTCGGAAGAGTATGGAAGGGGATATGATCGAAGACGAGCAGACCAGAGGGAGGATATTGTTATCTAGTACCTCGAACCCTGGTACTCATAAGCGCTATATGCTCCTCCAGTCTGGTGATGAAGCGGGACACCATTATCGTATTCATATCCCCTACCCAACGGCACTCCTCTGTTTACCTCACCCATAGGCGGGCTCGGACCCCTAGCCAGATCCGCATATCCTCCGATAGGTGCCGCACCAGCAGTGAAATCATGATCAGGAATCGGCTGCAAGTTCGAAGCACCCCCACTATTGCCGCGATTGCCATGACCATGAACCGAAGCAGAGTGGAACGAGGAAGCATTGGAAGGCGCCCTCCTGTGCGCGGGTATAATTCCATCATCCCGATCATCTGTCGGCTGCCAATCAATAGGCTGCAACCGTTCATCAAACTTGGATGAACGTCCGAGCTTCCACTTTCTGAAGATTGTCCAGAGAATGGCAACACCGCCAATGGAGGAAGCGATAATAATGAGGACCATCAAGGTCGTGCTCTTGACTTTAGCAGCACCGGTTGGCTTGGGGATGTCAGTTTCCTGCTCCGCCGCATTCCTGGTAGTAACGACGGTGACCGTGGGTTTGGATGCGGGAGCAACGGAAGCCGTGGGAGTAAAAGTCGGTGTCTGCGTTTGTTGAGCGGGTGGAGGGGTGGTAGTGCTTGTCGACGAAGTGGACGCAGATGAAGAGAGCGATGCACTACTTGAAGCCGAGGCCGAAGCGGATAACGACGCGCTCGAACTGCCGCTAGCCGATAAAGCCCCCTATTTCCGCAATGGACCCAGTTTAGTACCAAAACGACTCAAAGAAACGGTTGCGAAGTACTCACGGTAAGGGAAAGAACGTCACTGACGAGGTTGGTCGTACTGGTGGAGCTAGCGGACGAGGTGGTGGTCGATGCAGATGTAGCTACTGAGGTCGTCGAGGCAACGGGGGAAGAGGAACTACTGGGGACATTCTCTGCGGGGTCCTGACCAGCACCAATGACAGGGACAGGGACGAACTGAGGAGACCTCTTCTTGACGATTCTCTTCAAGTTCATGTGGCTCCTCTGTACACGTTGGAACTCGCTGCTTGCTTGGACAGCAGAAACAGCGAGAATGAGCGCGAGGTATGCGACAAGGGCATTACGAGTCGAGCCAAGCATTTTTTTTTGATGTAGGAAGCGAGATAGTTGGTATACGAGTTGGTCGATGAAAGAGCGATTGTGTGTGCGTAGAGCGTGTGGGTATGTGGCGAGGCGAGAATAAGAATCAGTTTTTGTCCAAGCTTGAGTGCTCTAATGGGATCCGGGAAAATGGAGGCAAAGTTGACGACGAGGGAGGTCCAGCCGAGCCGTCAGGTAGAGTGGCGGGGAGGAAGGAAGTTGGGGGAAGGGGGGAGAAGAGAAGAATGGCAGGTGGGCGTCTCATCAGTCACCCAAGCAACATCAACCAAGCACGCGCGGGACTCACAATAGAAAGATGGATGACACCTGTCCTACAAGCCGTGCAACGCTGCAACCAACTGTCTAACCAGCGCCCCTTGTGCGTGTTCCGGGGTATATTCTATCCAATATCCGTCTACGGTCGCAGCGATGCGTGTTAAATATGTGCAAAAATGAGTGTGAAGCGTGTGAAGCGAGCGGCAACACCACAATGCGGGCGGAAGAAAGGTACAAAGCGATATAAACAACCCTCTCTTCCCCGCTGTCAAGGGAACTTGTTTTTTTTCTCACGCTCAGCCACGCATCAGTAGGCACAGCAGATAAGGTTCCCTATGCGAATACAAAATAAAGAAAAAAAGAAAGAAATAGTCCACGTCCGGCTGTATCAAGCGAGGTCACAAGTAGAGTGATGAAGAAAGTAAATGCCAACTAAAAGTCATTAGAATCGTCTCTAGGTATGCCTAGCATATCGTGTCCATCCACTTAATTATGACTCGTCAGCGACCAGCTATCAAGCTGTACAGAAGGCGGTGTCACGAAGTCGCTGTCCTTCATACCAGGCCATTGTGGGTTGAACAACATCTCAAGTGTGTATTGCCCAGCTGGCAGGCTCACAGACAGAACCGTCACACCAGGGTTCTCCTGATCGGGAACAGGCGGTGGTGGGTCTGACGGAAATCGGACTGCGGGTCCAGTGCTGAATGTTGCTCCATTGGGTGGATTCAACATCGTAATCTTCAACTCCTTTCCATCGAGCTTTAGAGTTGCCGAGGTTCCGCTCGCATCGACGGTAGCGTTGGTCTGCATGCGCCAGTCGACACTCGCCGAGGCATCGATTTCATCCCGCAAGAGAACCTGTCGACGCTTGTTCAGGAGCCGGATACCGCGCTTCACCGTTTGACTGTATCAAGGATATGAAGTCAACAATGATATAGCAACTACCCGCAATTTCGATACTCACACGTTGTTGTAGGCACTTGTCATATCAGTGGTCCAGTAAGCTGTCGAATCATCAGGGACAGTGAATACTGTGCTTGATCCCTGAGCAGTCCCCGAGCTATCGTGCTTGACAGTAGGGGCGGCATCAACCCGCTGGTTAACGCGTCCGATAAGGATAGTGTTCTGACCCTCCGTCATCTTCCTGTAATATTTCCACCTATCTGCATCCTGAGCACCACTCGTGAAGTAGTTGGGGGAGCGGTAATCGGCAGAACCGAATTCACCCGCCCACCGAGTGCCCAGGGCATCAAGGACGAAATCACCAACATCAAGGTCATTGTGAGTCTGGTGATTGTCATTGCGGCCAGCCTTGATGGCAACGAACAGCGCTTGCTCATCAGTCCAGCTACTCCGCATTGAAGCCCATTGATCATTGTTGTTGTCGAAGAAGCGGTCGAGAGGAGCGCCATTCCAGAAAGCGCCATCGACGCTGGGATCATACCAGAACATGCTCCAGGGCTCGGCAGCATCATGCTGGTCTCGCTGGAACAGAGCGAACTGGGGTTGTGAGTAAGATGTCGCATAGAGGAACATGCAGTTGGCGGTAGTGGAGAATTTGTTTGGTCCATGGTCACCGTAATCGAAGAGGGAGCCTGGGCCATTGACATACATATGGTAGAAGCCGGTCTTCGAGAAGTTGGGGTTGACGTCGATGAGACCATAGTGGGAGCCGGTCGCAGTGAGGAGCGCGGAGGACATCTCGGCGTGACCGGTGGTTCCGAAATACCAATAGTTCGCGGTCTCCGTCCAGCTTCCATCATCAGTGACAGCGTTAGCACAGTTAGCCTTCGCGTTGTCGATGGTGAAGCCGAG
This sequence comes from Podaxis sp. C-F-92630, assembly GCA_018524945.1. Taxonomy (NCBI): domain Eukaryota; kingdom Fungi; phylum Basidiomycota; class Agaricomycetes; order Agaricales; family Agaricaceae; genus Podaxis; species Podaxis sp. C-F-92630. Next base: position 26,861 of record JAEUWS010000780.1, read on the forward strand.
AAGTTGGCTAGCAACTCCTGTTGTATCGTCACCGAGGATGGCGAGGGCACCAAGGGTAAGGCCACCATTGCAAACGCAATTCCAGTTTCCAGTAATATTGTTAGCCCACCAACCATAGGAGGCGTTGTCGGTAAAAACAGCCAAACCAGGTTGCAGCCCATACTTGATCATGGTCGACCTGATCATACTCTTCTGGTCATCCGTCCACATATCGTAGAGCCAATCATATGCGATACCAAACGCAGCGGAAAATTCGGCGCTATCCAAGAAATGCTGATTGTTCCAACGATCATTGTCTGGACCAAATTGTTTCGTTCCATTTCCAGCGGCATTCTAATTTGCAGAAGTCAAAAATTTTAGGTAACAGCGCCAACGACAAATCACAACGTACCTGGATCTCGGACCAAGCGCGGTCAACCCAACGAGAATCCTTGGTCAGGCGGTATACATAAGCAAACGCCTTGATCCTCATCTTGATTTCGCGAGCATTATCAAGGATGCCACTGTCACCATCCATGAAATATTCAACAGGGGGTTTACCGAAGTAGTCGGTGGCATTGGCAAAGATGGTATCATTCCAACCCTTGAGGTAGGGATCCTTGGCGATAAGTTTAGGAAGAGCATCCCACTTGTAGGAGGGAGCGATAAGGCGTGGTCGATCAGGACGAACAGAGGTTGGGGCTGGATTAGCGGGTTTGAAAGTGTCTTGAGGCCAGGTAACGACATTGTCACTGGCGGGACGGAAAGTCGGAGTTGAGAACGCGGCGGCAGTCTGAAACAAAAACTGAGCTCGAACAAGACGCGCATCAAAAAGAGAAACATACGGTTGAAGGATAAATAGGTTCCATATACTTGCTATTCGTTGCTGTGGCAAATCTTGCGTTGTCCAAATTGATACTCGCGCCAGGACTATTGTTGTCGCCACTTGAAGAGCCGCTATTGCCGTTGCTGGATGCACTGGTATTCTTGTTGGCTGCTCGGCTACCAAGAACACCGCCAACTACTGCAGCAACAATGACAACGATAAGGACAGGGACACCAATTTTAATCCAGTTGCTAGTGCCACGCTTTGCAGGGGTTTTCTGCGGTGTAATGTAACCGGTGGACTCTGCGTAGTAAGGATCGCCTGCGCCATATGGATGGTTCAAGCCCTGCTGGCTGTTGTTGATGGAGTTGTAATTGGCTGCCATTCCGGCGAGCACGGGAGGAAGAGGGAATCAGGGGAGGTGATTAAGGAGAGACTGGGTGGACTGAGCCAAGGGATATGGATTTGCGAAGGAGAAGGGCAGGAGAAGTGGAAGGTTGTGGAAGGTAAGGTGAAAAGTGGTTGGCGGTGGGAACTTGTCGCCGTCTGAATCACAGTTGCCTGCGTAACGGTGTCACTCGCCCAAAATAGAACCACTAATAATTAAAACACACAATTCAACCATTCTGAAAATGCTTTATCCAGTGTGTCTATCACGTTTTGGTGAGTTTACGCCTCTCTCATGAGATCTACATAGCATGGTTAGAGGGTTTCACTCGGTCGAGGTCGGCAGAGATGAATAATACTAAGTCTGGTTCTAACTGATCTGCGGGTCAAGACTTTGCCCGTGGGACATTGACTGACTATATAAAGGCCGCTCGCAACCTTCGGGGTGGCAAAGGAGCGCCGCATTGGCCCACTGGCACATGGGTGCACCAAGGGAGATCGGGGTGGGGATGTGAAAGCCGAAAAGGACTATAAACATTGAAAGCACCGGAACATACCGTCTCGAGGAGCAAGTCGCGTACCGAGGACGTATATCGCCTAAGGGCAGTCTACGGGAGATCCGGGGAGCGGCGCAAACAAAAGAAACAAGACGTGAACTTATATCACCCATCCAGGGATATAAGCACAGCCACCGTCTTCTTCAACTCCGCTCTAGTAGGTATGCACCCAAAATTTCTATGGAGTACTCAGGTAATCGCCCACAAGGGAAGCACCACAAGTCCCACAACGCCGAAGGTTCCATCGCAGGACCAGCACCATCTCGTTGATGTAAGCCGGCATGCGAGCGCTTCATATAGCTGATTACCTTGTCAACGGGAGACCGGCAGACTTTCCGTTGCAAGCCCTGCATTGCCACTCAGATCTCAGCTGCAATCGTACAATTGAATTGAATGCTTGCTCCGGGGTCCGTCCCTGCGTCTACCTTTAAATACCCAATCCCTCCATCCAGCCTTCCCCAGCCCATCGTTCAACCCAGGACCACGATGACAGAGTACGACTTCTCCCCGGAGGCTTATGAACGCTACATTCAGACCCAGAACCGTGTCGCCAACTGGGTCCAACATACGGAGGAGCACAGACAGGTCTTCGAGGCAGCTGCACCTGGTGCCCCAGGCGTTCCCCCAGTTCCTCGCCGCCAGTCTCCTCCACTTCCAGAACGATACAGATCGTCTCATAGACCACCTCCGGTCTATCCAAAGCCCCCCATATACCACCGTGCACCTCCATCATCCTCGTCATCCGAAGACTCCTATGTTCATGTAGCGCCGCCACAAATACGTCGACCCCGTCCTCCCCCACCCCCGATCTATGCTCCTCCGCCTGCTCCGTTCCCAATACAACCACATCCTTCGCCCGTAGTTGTCAGAGTGGACGGTGACCGTCATTCTCCAAGTTCTTCTCGGCGCCGCCACCAGCGGTCCAAATCGTACTCTCAGGCTCACTCTTACCGTTCCCCCCCTCCATTGGTGACACCAATCTATACCTCCCCGGCTGCTTCATCGTTTATATCTCCTCCGCCAATTATTTACATGTCCCCTCAGGGATATCAAACCCACTCAAGCTCAAGACCTATAATTGTGAGTACCCGGCCTCCATCTTGCTCCCTTCACCACTACTCTTGAGCTCAACGCATCCTCTTCCTCTCTCGCCTCTTCCATTTACTTTTCTTAAGCAGTATGTCTAAACACCTTTCACGCATACAGTCTCCGCGTGAACGATACACAAAACCTCCGTCGCCCCGACCCCCCAACCTTCGTCCGTTCAACCAACCTCCAACGCCTCCTGCCACTCCTCTGCGACCTCCGTCATCCAGTGACCCACCAACATCAGCCCATCACACGTCCTCTCCTAGTTCCCCCGCCTCATTGTCATTTCCGCCTTCTCCGCCTTCTCCAGCACATCCAAGGCTCTACACTTCCGGTCCCGGCGGATCTCATTCTCAAGTCCTTCCCGCACTGCGGCCGGAGGATCAAAGTCTAAAGCATGGCCAACATCGGACCCAACATCGTGGACACCCAAGCGCCAGCATCCTCCCAGGTCTCGAACCACCCTACATCAGCCGTAATCTTCAAACGAATAATTATCCTCACCGCCCCCTCTATCACCATCCCTACCACGATCAGAGCAGGAGAAGCAGTAGATCGAGTTCTCAGTCCTATCCCCTTTCCCATCCCCAATTACGCCATTCTCCAGTTACTCTTATTCCGCAGCCACGCCCACACCGCAGTGACCTAACTTATGAAAGAGCTAATCAGCCGAAATCATCCACTACCACCATTACTCCCAGTGGCGTCATCTCCGTCTCTGTTCCACCGGCGCCTCGATATCCCGTAGACGATTGTGAACCCGGATTCACACCAGACCCAACAAGCGCGCATTCAACTTCTCGCACTCGTGCGAACCCGACCGGTCTGCCTGTTCTGCACGCACCCAGACCCGTACGGCACCCTGACATGCTCAACCCTCGGCTTCGTACATCAACGCGTGCATGATCCATGTTGCCTCCCTACAAACACCAGCCGACCTCTTGATTTCATATTCGCTAGTTCCTGCGTTCGTTTCTGCTCCCCGGTCCGATGACTTGCTCGTGTGTGCATTCGCTGCTTATTCGCATCGGAACGTCGGAGGAACAGGCGTAGAGGTCCATGAGGACCGGAGATACGTAAAGAAGCATTGGAGGTCTTGCTCGTGTGTTGTGTTGGCACATCAGGAGTAAACAGGGATAGAGCGCGGGGGATTGCCCATGCCGTGGGGTCATGGGTGCCACGATGCACGTCGCGGGGACTCAGCACCCCGTCCATCAAGGGTTTTGGTATGATTGCAGCCTTGGCTGCCTGACGGAAATGAGCCCTCGGAGATGACTACTGTCCCAATCTTATCGTATCCCGTTCGGTTGTGGAAGTGGCGAGGATTGATATGGAAATTTCAATGATTCAGCGGTTGACGGTGGTTTTGGGAGGCACAAAAAAATAGAAAGTGAGGTTGTTTGTCGCTCATAGATACCGAAGATATGAAAAGATGGACAATAACATCGGTAGAAGTTTGATTTGGTTCTCGGCATTGTCACAAGACTAGAATTTCCGTTTGTTCTTCGTTCTCTCTTGGTACTTCTGATGGTCGGTTTTGTTTCGAAGATGAGTTCCATCATGTATCATACAAAAGCATTATGATTTCCTCACGTTGGCATGGTTGTTATTACGATACTCGTCGGGACGCTATCAGGGACATTCCGTACGTAGGAAGGTACATGGACATAAGTAATCCGAGATAGGGACAATGGTTGATAAATGAACGCCTTTTAAGGAGATGAAATACTTCTTTCTCTTTAGACCTTCCTTTGTCAATTACTGGTATTGGTCGAATGTGCATTTCGAGTCGTTTCGTTGTATTGAACCTTAGTCTCCGCCGAATAGCAACGTACCTTCCAATGTCGAAAAGCTGCAAAGTATGTAATCACATTACTCATTCACACATAAGGCGAACGCCTCCAACCCGGGAACCCCTGGTGAGAACTCCGTTTGTTGAGATCAAACCTTCTAAATGAACATCAAATATTCATCTAATCCCCCTTTTCTTCATAATTACGTATGCCACGAGCACGAGATGTCAATATTGATATTCAAACCTGTCTTCCAATTCAGCTGTCTACATAGTCGTGCGCAAACATACCCCACAGGACTGATAAACCCCCCTTAGCTCCCTCCGATATCGGGGCTCAGAAGGTCTTCCGACGGGTCCTGAGGACCTCAAGACACATAAATTTATTATTCTTCACACTAGAGGCGTGTTAGTGATAAGGGTAGGATTCGGCTCGTCACCTGAGTAATCTACGGCAGAAGGATGAAGCTTGAAGGGTTCGATGCTGCGGGGTTTGTGGCTCTGGGCCTCCATTTTAATGTTCCCTGTGTGGAGGTTGGCTTTTGCTCAGACCAAAGCGAGTTGTATTTGGCATATCAGACCCCTGTTTGGCGATATCATATCACTACCCGAAATGTTGAACTCGGAGTCTTCGATGCCAGATGGTTCCAAATTGGAGAGACTTCGTTGTTTAGGCTTTGGGAGGTGTCATGGGGGCTGAGCGCTGAGCACGGAATAAGCTTTGAAGGTTTGTGTGAAGTGTCCTAGATTAGATGATGGAGTCCGTACTCAGGTACGACATGCTTCTGGAAGATGTCGAGGAAGATGTGACACACTCCGGTCAGTGGGGCAGAATGATGGAGCCCTGCCACTTCTGTCATTGCTCCAGTATGCGAGAACGACGCGCGGCCAAGTCCAAGACCCGCAAAGACAGAAAGCTCTCAAGCCCACCCCAGCTGGAGCCAATGCAAGATAGGCGTGCCCATCGGGAAAGGACCCACACAGGCGGATTAACTCTTGCTCCAGCCCGGAATAGCCTACCTGTAACCGCCGGATTTGCTCATGGAGGTTCTCGACATCATCGTACAATATCCTCCCGATCAGCGAAGCGATGTGGATCCGTTCCCACTCACTGCCTCCCGTGTCCGTCGCCACTGGAGGGATATCGTCTTCGACACGCCATCACACTGGACTAATATGTGCTTCAGCCCAAAAAGTAGATTCAACATTCGCCAACACCTGGAACGATCTCGAGAATTTTTCATCAAATTATCCATCATCCTCTCAGAGTCCGTCTCGTCGTCGAAATTTATTCGAGAGCTGAAGGAAGTCCTCCCACTACAACCGGAGAGGATCCGTGAACTCTATGTCTAGCACTGCGATTGCCGCAAAATCAACGTCTTTGCAACTATTGGCACCATATCCTGTTTTCCTACCATTAACCTCGTCGCTGTGGAGATCCTCGAAGGCTTATGATTTCGATCACCAGATCCATAAACGAGGGGTCCCTCTTACTGTACCGAAACCTGACCTTCCTTGGGGACAAAATATCAGGCTTCTATCTGCCCCGGGAGTTGATTGCATATATTAGTATCTAGCCCGTGCCCACATCTGACGTGTCTCAAAACTGACAACACTTTCTTGCTTAAACGCAATTTCAGGAGTATGGTGGAGGATATGCCGATGTTGACAACGCTCATCCCTCGTGGTGAGCATGATTTGCACTCAATGGATCAAGATGTTTCGGTACTGGTTGCAATCATACCGCCTTCGCTCCGATCCTTCAGATTGGAATATCACTTTCACCGGTCCCAAGGGTGCGCCGGGTGTCTACTGAGCGGCCTCGTTATGCCAGGTCTGGAAGTTATGGAGGATCTGTATGAAGCATGTAAGTGAGGACTGGTATGAACAGGTAGGGGTAGATAGGCTAGATCACGACGATGGTTTACCCATGGACGATTTTGCCATCCATTGTGCTTGGAGCAGGCCGTCTTCGTCTCTTCGAAGCATTCGTCTCGAAAATGTTGCCGCGCCTCACTGCATCTTCGACCTGATCAATAAGCCTCTTGACACCGAATACGTGTACAATCGTGGATGGTTTTGAGCCAGAACGTTTTGAACCATTGCCACTGGTCCTTCCAAGTGCCTTCGGAACTACCACCTTTGACCTGTCCGACTGGTGCACGACTTTCGTCACGACCCTCCTTCCAGAGCTGAATCGGCTTTCCGAGGAAATCGCCCCTGAAAAAAAAAACTGACAATCCACCTGGCGTCTCCTATTAGGCGAATGGATTCCTGGATTTCCATTCACGATTTTGGCTCCCTCGATGACCTTGGACATCTAGCTCGTCATGAGAACTGCCTCTACGCCGGTGAAACTGAGAGTGGTCGCGAAGGCGTCCACACCTTCAATCGTCACCAGAACCATCTGTGGCGGGCATGGAAATCGATCAGGTCTCGGTTCTCTTTGGGGTTGGCCTAGAACGGGTCTTTTCCGTCCCAGCGGGTCGATGCTTGAAACGATGTCCCCGCGTGCATTCACACCAACTTGGGTGTTCGGGATGGATTGGAAATAAAATTGGCAAATCTTTATCCATTTTTGATACGATACACCCAAATCCTCCCCCTCGTCCCAAGAACCACAATGACCTTCCCGTCCATCCCCATGGCCGCGGTCTGTACTCTTACTCTGATCGGCTCTTCATCTTCATCCTTTACTTCCTGTGAATTCTCTCCCCTTCCTTTACCCTTCCTATTATCCTCGCTGCGACTTACACCAAGTCGCTCGGCATCAGTGGGACTGTCAATTTGCATCCTATCATCTTCTCCACTCCTCACATAAGCTGGCTTCTGGGGAGTGGAGTTTGGCGAAGACTCGAAGACCAGGTCCTGTTCGTCGAGGGGTACGTCTAATGCCCATCCTGTGATAGGTGGCGGAGTATCCCTTTCAATAAGACCAGGGTTCCACTCTGAAATTCCAGATAACGCGGGTTCTTCTGCTTCAGTCGTTAGTGATGCCTGTGTTTCCCCGGACGTAGCAGATTGTTTGTCCAGAGGAAACCTCGAGGGTAGTCGGATCGGCAGACTGGGAACATGGACGAGCGTGACCGTACCGGCGTATTTCTTGACCTTGCCCTCCTGCGAGGCCTTGGTCTGCACAGGAGGTTCATCAGGTGGTAGGAGGGATACGGGATCGTCGCAAGTTCGGTCGGTAGACTGGGCACTGGTCTGTGTTTTGGTAATCCCTCTATCCCTCGTCTGGGTAGAATCTTTGGTAATGCTGTCGTCATTCGTCGTTTGTCGACTAGTTGAAGTACCTTCCTGTGTCTGTTTCCCTTGCTCTGTTTGATGCCTTAAAAAAGGAAGTCCGGCAGGAATGACACAGAGCGCGAGAGGATCATGTGTTGGGGATTGATACAGGTTGACGACTGGCGATATCAATTGAAGGCGAAGGTCGGGGAAGGACGCATTTGCCATCATAGTAAAAGAAGCTGCGATGTCGTTGAGTCGAAACAAAAAGCACACGATTGGCATGCTGCTGGCTCACCGCTTTCCTGATAGTCCTAGTATAACGTCCTGTTAGCGGGGAATTGGAGATTAACGTAGCCAAAAGAAAAACTGACTGAAGCGCATCCACGGAGGACTGTTTGTGTTTGACCCTCCGCTCTCAGGCTGTCGTATATTGGAGGGAAGAACCTGTTCAGAGCCAACCATCTCCAAACGACGACTTCACCGGGGACTAGATGTGTACTTTTGTTCTCTATATCATTAGGCTCATCGCGTAAGATGGCGGATGGGCAATGTGAGATGAGGGTATCATGTGACACCCATCGGACGGAGAGAACTCGTGAACGGTGGATCCGGCTACTACTGAACAACGGCTTGTCTTCTCGCGTTATTTGCTTGGAGTTGCGTGGATAAACGTGCCAAATTTTAACGCAACGGTCCATCTGCGTGCAGATTTTTTTGAGTCGTTTTAGGTCACAAGAATTATTGAATACCTTACTCCACAAGTGGCAATGATCGGATAAAGAGGATGAAAGCTCTGCGCAACGTCATTAGACTGAAGTCATTTTTTCATTATTTTGTAAGACTCACGGCGTTCAGAACGGCTGCTTCATGACCCCCAGATCTTCCGCCCATGAGCACCACGATACATCTTCCGATTCCGCTACCTTCCGATTCATTCATGTGCAGTCCATGCGGAGCTCCAGCTCGGCTTGGTAGAGTTCCAGGTGGCCAGTGAGGATTGACGTCACGATCCTTGCGACCTTGATGGGGGGTGAGAGTGAGGTCGTAGATTCGTGTCGAATGATCCCTTGAGGTACTGCAGAACAAGTTCGGCACAGAAGGATGGACTGCAAGTGAAGTTATGGGCTAAAGCATTTCGTTAGTGAACGGGATATGCGTGGGAGCCAAGGAAACCGTACACCGCCGTGTCCCCGTAAGTAACTAGCTAGACCTTTGCGGACGGGGTTATAAATCCATAGGAGACTTCCTCGGGAGAAGATGAGCATGGGTTCCTCAATCGCGTTCGGAGATAGAGCCCAAGCAACATTGGTGGTATCGGAGTGTATCAATTTTACTTCTGGTGTCTGGTCGGGACCATAACCATCAATGTAAATCCATGAGATGGATGGCAGGCGTACCTCCGGTATCTTGATCACGAGTGGGCGTTTTCTTCGTTTCAGCCACAGAATGTAGACCTTGGTGTCACCACCAACAGCAACAGCGTCTCGGAAATCGTCAAGGGTATCATTCCATTTTGTGAGGTTCTCCTCAGTAGCCAGAGAACCACCCCATAACGTGCTCAAGGAGTTGTTGTCCCAAGGAAAGAAAGCGACGGTCCGTAGGGCCTCTGCGTTAGGATCCTCAAGCTATTGAAACTCGTCAACGAAGGCACCTCGTGGAAGAGATCGTTGTTCTTACAGCGAATTTCTTGTAAAGCCGAAATGGGTGGTCATTAATGCGATTTCGATACCAGGGCAGTCCAGGTTGCTCCCCGTCATATTCTGGTTGGCTCTCGTCCTCCATGTGTAATAGCTGGAATACCGCGGTCAGAAAAGAGAGATAAAACTATGTCCATCGCCCGATCTTCCCATCCAAGGCGCTGAGAGATAGTAAGAGACGCCAACAAACCCAAACCCTAAACCAGGGTTCTCCCAAACAAGGCAAGAGTCTCCAGCCAATCAGGGACTGGGGAATCCGAGCCCGCCCACTCCGTCCAACTCATCCCCTCCATCCTAAATAATTGCCAACCCAGTCCTCCCTCATGGCCGACTCTGCCGACATCGAGACACCTACAAATCTCTACGAGCCTAAGCCTACTCTTCCATACGCCACGCGTGTCGGTCTCCAAGCAGCCGCTGTCGGCACCTTCGTCAGCACCCTTCAGAATGCATTGAGCACTCATTCACGAGGTGCTATGGGCTTCCTTACGCGGACGGGAGGAACTATCGGGTTCTTCGGTGCGTGATATAATTTTTCTGTTATCCCTCGAAAACCCAGCGGGTGCTAATGGATATGTGTATACTTGGTTTCGGGATAAACAGGTGCTATGGGATTCACGTTCGCGTTCACCGAGTCCTACGTCGCCAACCAACGACAGAAAAATGACCCGATTAATGGTGCATCCGGTGCTTGTGCAGCAGGTTTCCTTGCCGGTGTTCGCTGTATGTTTTAATAGCCTTATTGAGCAATCCACGACTCTTTACACATTAACCCGACAGCACGTTCGCTACCAATGGCCATCGGCGGTTGCGTTGTCCTTGGAGCTGTCATGGGTGCATATGACTACACCGGTCAGCTAGCAGGAGAGCCAGGGGTTACACTGGAGGAAAAGCGGAAGAGGTTCTTCAAACCTGGAACACCCATTCCGGACTTGCCCACAGTGTCTTCAACTTCGGAGTGAGCGCCAACGCGTTCTGCTTAGTAGAAAATAGATATCCTACCATTCCTTCCGTTTCGAGTAGGCCAATACTTTAAGACATATTTTCGAATCATCGAGTCCTATGGTGCAACCTATTGACATGGAAGGCGAGAATACTATGCAGATTTAAAAAATCACTCAGGCTGAATATAACATATGACAGAACATCGAAGAGGCAGAGAGCGATGCTGAAGTAGTGTAATGGCCAAAAAAAAAAGACATGTCAACTCTCTTTGGGACCGTTCAACAACTTATCATATCTTTCTACAACTTCCAAGTGATGTCGGGTGTAGAATTCATCCCAATTAGCTGCTGATTTACACTTGACCTAAGCATGAAAGTTAACGACTCGGTTTCGAGAAAGAGAGATGCAAGATACCTTTTGTTCCAATCTGGCCCAGACCTGTTCCTCTGGCTCATCCCCTGAATCTCCACCATCCAAAAAGAATTGAACCACAACTCTCATGTCTTCCTCCTCAGCTGGCGTTAGTTTCGACCCATCGTGTTTCTCCCCGTTGGCGCTCGCTATGTTGGTAGGTGCTTCAACCCTTTGGGTAGGTTCATCAACCTCCATGGACGTAGGCGCACTGGAATCCCTTCCGTTCTCGTTCCTGCTTACCACCCCTTCTTTCCCTACCTCCTTCGCGTCCTCCATTATATGGTCCTGATCTCGTTCCGGTTCTTTTTCCTTCTCCTTCTCCTGTTCCTGTTCTAGCTGCATCTTCCTCTGTTGCTCCTCTTCCCACCAACTCTTCTCCTTCCGGTGTGCAATCCCACCTCTCTTTCTCGCTTCCTCGTACTGATTCCGGAATCCCATAGTCAAAAACGTGCTCCACGAGTTCGGCGGATGGTGTCCAAGCTAGCAAAAAGAAAGCATGTTAATCTCATGTAACCGATTTAACACATCCCGGGAGTACGTGCCTTATTATGCAAAGCCCTTGCAACCGCGGTCTGGGACATATCCGGATCCCGCTTGAACAACACAAAAAGGTATTTCTCAGCCCAATCTTTCTCTTCCTGGGTATATGCATATCCCTGTGTCGTTTTCTCTACTCGCGTAGGAGGTGTCGGCGACCGATCTCTTGGGGAGTAACTAGCCCTTTTCTTGGTTTTCGTAGCAGTAGACGCTGACGCTGACGTCGAGGCGGAGGTGGAAGCTGCCGCCAGCGGGGGTTTCTTGACCGACGATGTTGAAGGTACTGAGACTTTCTCCTTTTCCGTCCCCTTTTCCTTCCCCTTTAACAGTGTCTGATCGGAGGACCTCGGTTTGGGTGTAGCCGAAGTACCCCTCTTTACCGTCGTTGGAGTTAGGGGAATAGGGACAGGCGGAGGTGGTGGTGGATCCTCTGGTGTTCCAGGCCTTGCAACATACTTGTACATTTCAGCCATCTCCTTTGCCTTTCTCTCCGCCTGTCTCGCGTTCTTTGCTAATCGCCTTGTCTCAGCTTCTGCGGCACTGCGATACGCGGGCTTTCTCTTCTTGAGATTCTGTTTCGTATTGAAGAGATAATTCTCAAGGTTTTCGGGTATGCTACCTTGATTGACGGCGTCGAGCACAAAGTGGAATGATACAGCTGGCGTGTGGGTTATGTGTGCATTGTTTAGGAGTTCTTTGAACGTCGTTGAACGGGAGTAGAGCACTGCATAATCTGCGGTTGAGATCTCGCTGGTCAAGACGCCACCATTTTTCTGCATAGAACAGGCCGCTCAGAACCCCGCTTACATGTGAAATACCAGAATACACACCTTGATCGCCCGTACCACCTCCAGTCTATCCTTCAAATCCACTTGGACGAAGAACTGCATTGGCTTTCCATTGCTGATGAACAACTTGTCCGTTGAATCAGTACTCGTGCTAGACTTTAGCACCTGACTTGGACTTTCATGGGGATTGCGTGCGGGTGTAATATACTGCAAGCTCGACTTCTTCGCTTTCCTCTCCTCTTTCCCCCCCTTTCGCTTTTGCTTCTCCTCCACCTTCTTTTTCTTTTTCACCAAACTCGCTAACGGAGGTTCATCGTCATCGTCATCGTCGTCGTCGTCGACATCCTCCTCGACATCCTCAGACGCCGGCAATTCGCCAGTCCCGCCATGTTCTACAACGTCCGATTCTCGCTTCCGTTTTATCGAAGGCTGCAAGGGTGAAGGCGAATGTGGTGCCGGGACAGGCAAGGATAACCTCGGCGACTCTGTGGCTCCTCTACTGCCACTTGCTGCATATGATCCTTCCCGCACGGCAGTCCCACTCCCAGAGCTTCCAGAGGTAGACTGAGCCAATCCTTGCTGCTGTTGCTGCATGTGCGGGGGTACTGCACCCGGCAACATCGGCCATTGACCCATAGGCATTCCTCCAGGTATAGCACCATACATCTTCATGATATCCATTAAAGCCGTTGTAAAGTTCTCCTGCATCTGTGGCACCATCGAGGGAGGTGATTGAGTAGCCATTGGTGAAGAAGCACCCGCTTGTTGTTGCTGAGCGAACATGGCGAGCATTTGCGGAGGGAATTGCATCATATTCATGCCCATGTTAAATGGAGACACGGCACCATTTGGCATCGCAAAAGGCACAGTAGGAAGAGCCTGTTGTTGTTGAGCAAATACCGACATAGGATCCGTCGCTGATGGTGAGAACATTGGCGTCGATTGTGGCTGTGACTGGGGCTGCTGGTGCACGCCTTGTGTGTGTTGCGAGAGATAAGCTGTGGATGTACTTATTCCGTCGGGTTCTGGAGGTGTTGGCGAGGTGGTGATTGGCGGAAGGGTTTTATCAACGGAAAGCCTTTTCGCAGGAGCGTCTAATATCTTGGGCGGTTTTGGCGACATCGCCGGTACGGAGGGGGTTTCAATGGGTGTTTCTCGGGGAGTTTCCCGGGGAGTAGGAAGAGGGCTTCTTCAAAGACATGAATCCGGGATTTCAAGTGACATTACCCAGAGAAAAGTACGTACTTTGACACCACCTCTCCATCATCAGCGTTGGCCGTAGGTCGCAAGATAGGGAGGCCATCGTCATGGGTTAAGCAATCACCCCAGTTGTCATCTGCCAATAAAGGCTTCCCAGCAGAAACACATTTTGCAGCCCAAGTATAGCTCAACACGACTTTGTTCTGGTCCTTGCCCCATTCGCGTATAAATTCCTTGCCCTGCCACGAATCCGCGTCCACAAGGATCACCCGCGCATTCTTTGGATCGCTGCAGATGGCAGCATCGTGTTTCTAAATATTGATGGATGACATGAGTCTGGAGTCTGGGGTTGCCGCGTTTTTCACACCTTCAGGTTCCGAATGAGCCTCGGGCGGTTGACAATGCCACCAGCCTCGACGAATATTTGTACGCGTCGACCATCTGGATGATGGAAAAAGGGAGGCTCGAGGGTGGTTTGTGTTGATGATGGTGGAAGACCTGACATATTTTCGGATACAAGCTATGAGTCGGGCATGCTCTGCCCCGTGGTGACGCGACTTTTGTCACACCTATTTATCAAATTCGTGGACACAACATGCTCAAAGCGGCTACAAGTAGATTTCAATTGCCAGTCCTATCAGGTCCTATCCCTCTCACTCTCACTCCATGTCCCCCAATTCAGTGCATGTGTATATGCATTTGTCATAGCGTGCATATGATCATGGCATGGTGGCAATAAAATTGAACATGATACAGCAAAAAAATGTACGAAAAACAGCCGCTTAACGGTAACTGTCGGGGAATACATGTCAGGTCCACCAAGATATATGCCAATCATAAACCCCTCATACCTCTTTTGCCTGCGAGCACGCGCACCAGCACCACCGAACTTCTTGGGCTCCATCCGTCTGGGATCAGCAATGAGTAGGGTACGATCGTACGCCACGAGCTTCTTCTTCAACTCCAGCGAGCTGTAGGCATCAATGTACTTGGCGTAGTATGCAACGAGTGCCTTGGCGATAGCCTGGCGGATAGCATAGACCTGCGATGTGTGTCCACCACCCTTTACCCGCACACGAATATCAAGGACTCCGAAGGCGTCCTCGCCAGCGACCAAAACGGGCTCGTAGACCTTGAGGCGGAGGATCTCAGGCTGAACGAGATGGATAGGAGAACCGTTGATGCGGATGAGACCACGACCCTCTTTTGCGTGAGCGACTGCGGTAGCAGTCTATATGGATATCGAATACACGTTAATCTTCGCTTTCGTCGTTGCACGGGGAATGACATGCCTTCTTTTTACCAAACGTCTGAACGGCCTTAACTTGTGATGCCATTTTGTGGGGAGCCGACTGTGGGCAAGCTAGAACACCTAAGCACTGGCCGGAAGGAGCAGCATAGAGAGTACATACCTTGTTCTTGAGGTCGTCGAGGCCGGCGTCGATAATATTCCACTAAGGGCAGGGACTGGGTGGCTTGGGACAGCTAGCTAGTTCTTTCGCCAAATGCCGATTGATCGATGCTGACTAAGCATTGATTTTCCTCCGGGTTTACTGTTCCGATTCGGGTATTCCGTTCTCAGCTGACCGCGAACGCGCACCACGTCGCTATGTTCGCAAGGACTTTAGGAAACGTATGTGCTGTTCAGAATTCCAAATATCTATGCTGACTTTTACTTTCTAGACCTCGCGACTTATCTCTCACAACCTTGCGTCGTCATCGCGAACGACAGTCGCCCGCCTGTCGACAGCGACAGAAACTGTTGCGTCAACGTCTACTCTCCCATCCTCTCCTACCGAAGGTGAGCTTTATTACTGGCTTATTGTCTAGCCCTTAACAACAGTCATCTTCCAGCCACACCCCTCTCACGCCCTATCATCCTCTCCCTCACACAACCCCTCCGCCGCAGACCTTCCGACCCGAAACACGACCAGCATGTCGTCTCTCTCGACCCCACAGTTTTCGACCACCCTATCCGTCGTGACATCCTCCACCTCTGCGTAACACACTACCGTGACTCCCTCCGCCAAGGTTCCGCCAATACCAAAACGCGTGGCGAAGTCGCTGGTTCAGGTCGTAAAATTCGTCCTCAGAAAGGTTCTGGCAGAGCCCGTCTCGGTGACGCTCAATCCCCCATGCTCGTCGGTGGTGGTGTCGCTTTCGGTCCCAAGCCTCGCGATTTTAGCACCAAGTTGCCTAGGAAGGTTATCCAGATGGGTATGCGTGTTGCGTTTAGTGCTAGGATGCGGGAGAATAGGTTGGGTGTGATGACGAGTATGAATTGGCCTTGCGGGAAGACTGGGCCTTTGTCGAGGAAGATTGATGAGCTGGGTCTTAGGAAGACACTGTTCATCACTGGAGAGGAGACCGCGCCGGTTGGGCTTTCAAGAGCCATTGCTAATATACCCTCGGTCAAACTGGTCACTGCCAAGGATGCTAACGTGTACGAAATCCTATATTGGCCACGAGTTGTCTTGGACGTGAAGGCCGTCGAATATTTTGAACAAACGTTAAAGAAGGAGGTTCCTCTCCTTCCACTGCCCCTCCTTGAGTCGGCCTCTGCATAATCTATTGTACTTATTCGGGTATCTTTGGTAATTGGTGATGCTAATTAGATTCGATATTGTGAAGCAGCCGGCCCCTGCTACTTTCCTCGCCAAGATGATTTGCGATGCACTGAAAGGAAACGTGCCACGTCACGTAAAGATCGCTCTTTATGACGACGGCGAAAATTCGATCGACACGTCGGGTTGGATTGGGCAGAAGTCCTTATAACAAGGGCAACAATTTTTACCGACGCGTCAGATACCTATGCTGTTACCAACTTCTTCTCACCATAAGTGTGCGCTCTCTGGCCTCAAGCATTATGAAGGGAAAGTGCCGCAGCGGGGGTGTTATTGAGTTCAATGTATAGAGACACGCAGTTCAGCTTACATATGTCTTTAGGTGGAGTGGACTTGGATACTTGAGTAGCCGGTCCATGCAGCCTTGGTGAGGGCATGATCTCAACTGTCATGGTAGGAGGCCTTCACGCCATAACCAAGATAAAAATTGTATGATTACCTGACTGCTGAAAGAAAACGTCGAACCGCCTCCATGAGGGGCGGTTCTCATCCTTAGAAACATCTGGGAACATCTCTCTCCCTGACATCATCACATCTATGATTTATCAGAACAAACCGCGGTCAACCGAGTCCCACAACACTCGACAAACGATGTGATTACATCTGAAGCCAGAGCCAACTTTGGCAAATAAGCAGTAACTTGCACTGCCAAAACTCCGCCTAGCCAGCCACTCACGTACGGCAAATTGACATCGAGGGCTTTGAGATTGATGGATGGAGAGCGGAGAAGTAACACGGGCAGTGTTTAATGTCGCTCAGTGGTGGGATTTTGACTGAAAATGAATGTGGGGATGGAATTTCGACCAAATCCAGAAGAATTTGGAATGTATGGATTTCGCATACGCCTGTCTTTGTGACAGTTTTCGATGACCGCGTGGCACATGATGACAGGCCCGCATGGGTAGGTGGACATTCAGTGATTCAGGGAGGTGTAGGTAAAGGGAGGTAGAGTTGTATGCGAGTGAGACTGGGGTTCGACGCCGTCATTCAATATTAGAAATTCGTTGGCCACTGGATAGATGCTATCTGGTGTCTGTCTACTTCTCGCCTCCTCAGGAGCGCCGCAGACAAGGTGACTGATAAGTATCCGGTTTCAGGAGTAGGTGTGTTGACAATAGTCGTTAGATTGGTTGGAATATATGGCATTTGGTGTCAAATGAAATGACTTCCTTTCGCATACATATTTAGACCTCCGATAATCAGCAGGGGCTTACATGGGCTTGCACCAGAAGGCGTTCGAAGAAATGTTATGTACTATGCTTAGAAGAGTATAGAGCATACTTAGTTGATGTACTATACACAGGTTTCATCCCAGTGAAAAGTCTGTTGGGCCGGTTTGAGGCAACCCAAGTCATAGAAGCGGGCATTCCGCCGTGCAGGGCCTCGACGGGGGCTGGTAGTCCGCTGTCTGGAGTCACGTAGGCTCCACCAGAAAAAAAAAAAGAGGCAACCCAAGTCACGTCGAGGCCGATGTGACAGATTGAGTTACATCACAAATCGACTTCTCACTGGGCTTCAATTTGATAACCGGTCCAGGTTAGGAAAAAAAAAAATAGAGCCGTACTGGCAACTATTTTTGTATTGCATGTAGCAATGTCCAACTGAAGGGCAACGCTATGTTGATGCTGGATCAAGGCAGCGGTGAAGTAGACTCTCCCTTCGCTGCCTGCACCGCTGGGCCTGTCGGAATGACCAACACTCCAGCACGATTCCGTCGACAATTCCCGCCCCATTAACCTTGCTTCAAACTGGCAGTCCTGCTGACCGAAAATTGCCCACCGAAACCCAAGCTCTCCTGCTGACTCCAAAATAATCCGAACGATTTCACACCTGGCTTCCATCTCCTCGCATTCATCAATCCCTTCCACAATGATCAGTCTCCGTGGTCCTAAGTCGACCCCTTGTGCCAGAAGTTCCTTAAGTGGCGTCATAATGAGCTCGCGGAACTGGACCTTCAGTGACTTCGAAACGAGGCTGGGGTTCCGACGAAGTCTAGCATCCAACAGAGCGGCATAAGGAGGAATGCGAGTGGACAGCTGGTCGGCAAGCGTAGTGAAAAATCGTCGGGGATCATCTATCCCATGAGTCCGAGAGAAGAAGAATGTTGCGGCTAGTTGCTCTTCGAGCTTCTCCGCGCATATCTGGGCCAATGTCGACTTGGGCCCATTCAGCCACATCACCGAGAGCGGGGTATCCTCCTGACGGCCCCATGCAATGAATTTGTCAACAAACTCTTCATCCCGTGCCTTCGGGATGGAATATAGAGCGGATTCACGGATCGCAGAATCATACGAGGCACCAGGAAGCGAGGCATCATGAAGGATCCTGAGCCCTTCGCGTTCATTAGCACCCTGCAAAGTATGCTTGAGATGAATGGTCTCACCACTTCCTTCGCCCTCGTTTCGGTCCACCAGGTAGCAATGGTTAAGAATAAGATTGCTGGAATTTGAGAGGATTGTCATGCAGGGGGGTTGAAGTCCAGTGGGGAGCAGGTTTGAGTAGTGAAGGTTGCGTTCTGAGAGGGCTGGCCAATGATGTATCATGCTGTTGAAAGGCTGTTGAAAGGCTGTTGAGATGCTGTTGAAGTGCTGTTGAGTTCGCGAGCACCATCATACAAGCGCCCGGTATTGACGCCCTATCGGGAGACAACGGTTGCATGATATCCGACTTTAAATAAAAAGTGTCGAATTGCTACCAAGTAATGCGGCGTTCATCCTTAAAGAGTTCAGGAACATCTCCTCCTCTTTCCCTGACATCATCCCATATACTACGAGGTTTATCAGAATAAACCACAGTCAACCGAGTCCCGCAACACTCAGCGAATGATGTGACCACACTCGAAGCCAAAGCCAGCTTTGGTAGATAAACAGTAACCGGTCCATCTAACAATGCCAAAACCCCGCCTAACCAGCCACACACTTCTTCTGAAGCTTTCAGTTGGTCATCTCCATTCGTCCACCTGCCAGAATAATGCACCGTAGTTGACCTTGTTTCCATGAACTTCGATACTCGATCGTTCGGTGCCTGTATCCTGTCACTCCACCATTCCAAATCTACCAGCTTGGTGAATGATGGATCGAGATGGGGTAGCCAGTTGGGGACGAAGCTAGGAGTGAAAACTGTAGGGGTCCAGCACCACCCTGTTCCCCGGAGCCTGACTTTCTCGAATGGGGAGGACGGATCATTCCAAGCTCGAACGGTCAATGGGTGGAAGTGACCGAGGCTGCCGGGTGGTGTGATAGAAAGAGATCTCGAGTATGGCAAATTGACGTCGAGGACTTTGAGATTTGGTAGATGGAAAGCGGGAAGGAAACATGGGCAGTGTCTAATGTCGTGCAGTAGTGGGATTGTGACTGAGAAGTATTGTAAGGATGGGATTTCAATCAAGTCCAGGATTTGGAATGTGTGGAGTTCGTGGACGTAGATTAGGTCTCGGGACACGTATGGGGTGCGGAATTCAAGGCAGAGGGTTTGTAGGTTTCGTGTCGAGCTGAAGAGAATGCGATAGCCCGCCAGACTGAGGTAAGCGTCCCAGAGTTCGAGGGTGGTGAGAGAGGAGAGATTGGTGGGAAATGCGTATATGCATTTTCCTGGACTTGCGATGTGTCTGAGGTTCGGAGCTTCTAGAAAGGTGGGCCGGACGTCCGATAGACTAGAGTTGTACTCGAATCTATGTGGGAGGTGGATGTAAATTGAATGCAAGTTACTTGCGTTAAGACCTGCAAGGCCGGATAACAGTGGTTTTAAATCCGCAAATGAGTTGAGATAGAGTCCGAGGCCCTGCAAACGATGGATGTGGTTTGCGATAGCTTGTAACTGAAGTCTAACTTGATGTTTCCCGGCTTGCAGTAGATTAGGGGCTACCCGCAAGTCCATCAGAATGCAGCAAGGTGATGGGGATGATTTCTGAAGATAAGGCTCAGGGTGAAATTGGTCGAGTGGAGTGAAGGTGGCCTTGGTCCAGAGTGGTAGCATGTCAGTAAATGCATTCCTCCAATGCCGACACACCGCGGAGAAAACGACGAGAGGATGCTTCCCAAAACGTTGTGGTTCCCAGTCAGCTGCAACAAGGTGATAGAGTTCGATCAGGATATCCAGAGGGATTTCGGTCGCCATTCGGTGTATGTCTGTTGCGGAATAAGCGTACATGTCTGTGCATAGCGTTTGAGAACTTGCCAGCTTTGTCAGGGCAGGGAGTAGCTTGTTTGGATGTTGACGCGAGCACTAGGGTAAAGAAAGGGGTCAAGCTGATGCGAAAGCAAAGAATCCACGCCTGACAGGATCACGGTGACAAAGGCCTGGTTGTTGCATCATTTATGCATTCACATGAATTAATCTTAAAACAGAATACAAACAAGAGAAACGGAGCCTGCATGGAATATCGGTACGTGTATCCTCCTAGATGAGGAGTATACACCATTTCATAATCTGGATGGAAAACGTGCTACTTACTATTAGAAATATCTGAACTTGGCATGTTATTGCGGGCCGTTGTCGCCGAGGTGTATAAACAAGTACTTGGCATGCAACCAGCACCTTCTCCGTCTGCTGGCCGAGGGAACGTCGTCTTGCAACCTGCATACTTTACATCTGTGCTATATGTTCAAGCTCTCAGAGACGATATCTCGACTTTGACAGACCTATACCGAGACCGGTACTTCAAACGCGACCCCACTACATCCCCTTTTGTAGTATTCAAGCAGCTATGGGTGTCGGAGGGCTGGAGTTGGCTTCACCTCAGGATTTTCGATGATCGTGCTCGGGAGACATTTTTGCTTGTGACCATGAGGCTTTTCCTTGGTGCGGTGTTTCTGGTATTAGCAGGTGGGATTTCTCTCAAGGATGCCTAGAACGAATTATCGATGGCGATCCTGTGGCTCGAGTTGTTGGGCTCTTCGGCGTGTATGTCTTTTACTATACACAACCTGACAATGCTGCGCCGAAACTTCGCCGAGTCAATCACATTCCGATACCTATAGGTGTGTCCTACTAACTTAAAGAGGAATCTAACTAAGACCAGCAGATCATTTCGGGTTTCTAACGAATCTTTCTGGTACTTTATCTTCTTTGGAGCTTGCGCCCCTGCGAGAGCCAGTCCTTTATATTGCTTCTACCATGGTTCGGGATGGTATATTCTACATTCTCCCGTCTTCGGACTTGGGTCCGGAGAACCCGCGACATCTCCCTCGAGAGGTACTCGTGGACGGCTCCTCGACGCTTCCGGAACTGGACTCCGAGGCGCCGAAAAAGAAAGGACGACCTTCGCGACGAGACAAAGCTAAAAAAGCAAGAGTCGCACTTGAGGCACTAAATAGCTGGCTTGACTCGACGTCCAGCAGTCCTTCAAGCGTGTCTACTGATATTCCAATACAACAGAGGGATCTCACCCAGTATCAGGCGGACAAAGCGGAGTTGATCGCAGCGCTGAGTTGTTCTGGCGACAAGGATGCAGTAATGAAAGCCAATATGCTAATTTTAGAACGGCTGCGGGAAGCTCAGGCCGCTGAGACTGAGAGTGACGGACAGGGAGGTCGTAGATTTGGGGGTGTGGAGCGAGTGGAGAGAGCAGTACAGGAGCTGAGCAATGGGAGGGAAGGCGGGAGTGGAGTGCTTGGGTTGCTGGAAGGGTGGGGTACGGCGGAATGATGGAGAGGTGATGAATTGTTGTTCGCAGGGTGATTGTTGTTCTCGGGCAAAGTCCGGTGTCAGACATGTGCGCTTGTAAGGGTGGGACTACAACTTTCATCACAACCATTTTGTTCTCCTCCCTCCTTAGAGTCTGTCTTTATCATGTCCACGCCCCCGTCTACCTTGGGGCCAAATGCACAGCGCCGTTATTATCCTGTGGCCAGCAATGCTAGCTCTACCGCCAGTCTCCTCCCGCCCTCCTACCAAGATATGCCCCGGCGGCAGTCTCCCACCAACCTGTCTCCCCCTCAAGGCAGCGGTTTTCACCCAAGTTCTGCAAGACCAAAGAACGCTCCCCCGACCCTGAGGTCAAGTGCAAGCAACAGTTCGCTCGTAAGTTCCGTCGATCGACGCCTTTCATTGCCAAGCCCCCTTGGCTATAACGTTTTTCCTACAATGCATACTCAACTTTATCTTTTAGAATGACTCTGGTCGATATGCTGCTGCTGTCCCAAACTCCAATTCACCGTCCGTTGCGCCCTCGATATCTGACAAGGTGCGGTCCATTGTTTGGTTGCCAACGCCGTAGTGATGTGGAGCGATCACACAGTTTTCGCTGGCACCTGATCCCTACGTCTGGGGGTCGAACATATCTCCTAACCAGCCAGAACCCGATGACTATTTGCACAATCCGGACCCCCGGCGAGACCGAAAGAATGATTCAGGAGGAACGGTGTTCACGTACAGGGGTTTGACGAACGTTGGATGTCTGACCATACTTGTCACGGGACTGGTGACCCTCTTGTGCGTCTCCTTTATGCGACCTCCCATGCTTGTTCTAACTATGTCGTTTCAGTGCTGGCTATCCACTAATAACCCACTTCACCAGGCGTGAAATGTCGACGAATGGGGGCTTTAACCTGGGAGGCATCAATGCGACTGGTCAGGTGGGTCCCATCACATTCCGCCAATCATGACACGAAACTCATTGCTACTCAGATTCCCGAGATGCCGGGGAACTGGGGACTCATCGACATAGAAACTCCTCGTGAAGTGTACACCAAGCCTGGGTACCTCGACCCCAGTCAAGAGATGCAGCTCGTATTCAGCGACGAGTTCAACACCGACGGACGATCCTTCTATCCCGGCGATGATCCATATTGGGAGGCAGTTGATCTGCATTATTGGCAGGTGAGCATGACCATCTGCTGGTCTAAGGAACTTATTCGACCATGACTTCACAGACCAACAACATGGAGTGGTATGACCCAGAAGCTATCACAACCAAGGACGGTTACCTTCAGATCACACTGTCTAGAAAAGAAACACACGACCTGCACTTCCAAGGGGGGATGATGTCGACGTGGAACAAGTTTTGCTTCACTGGTGGCATCCTCGAGGCATCTGTCCAGTTACCTGGCACGAACAACATCGTTGGACTATGGCCGGCTCTCTGGGCCATGGGAAATTTGGGTGAGAACCTTCATAACTTGTAATAGAACACGATCCGATTTGTGATCCTATAGGTCGAGCTGGATACGGTGCTTCCCTGGAGGGTATGGTAAGTCCTAATGCCTTGGCCGTAATAAACATCATTCACAAAGGGATACTCTAGTGGCCGTATACCTACGACAGTTGTGATGTCGGTACTGCCCCAAACCAGACCTTCCAAGGACAGCCATTAGCTGCAACGGTAGATGGCGACGCCAAGTACGATGGGGTTCTTTCCTTCTTGCCCGGTCAGAGGCTATCGCGTTGCACCTGTCCAGGCGAGTCACATCCCGGTCCGGTGCACAAGGACGGAACGTTTGTTGGGAGGTCCGCACCAGAAATTGATGTGTTCGAAGCACAGGTAAAGTTGTGCGACATTTTAACGAATACATCATCCCGCCAACATCCTTCATCAGGTTACTGGGAAGCCCTTGACTGGTGAAGTTTCCCAATCTGCTCAGTGGGCGGTAAGCTTGAACTTGAAAAACGATGTGTTTTTATCTCACCTTTTCCCAGCCTTTCAATGCCGCATACGAATGGTTCAACACATCGGACAATCTTATTATTCCTGACCCTTCAATCACATCCTTGAACTCATATAAGGGAGGTGTTTTCCAACAAGCCTCTTCCGGTGTCACGACGACGAGTGAGTATTTTGGCCTTTCATCTTTTTCATCCGATATTGAACAAAGTGATAGATCAAGGATGTTATGAGCTCACGCAGGGTTGTTTCTCAGTTTACGGGTTCGAGTATAAACCAGGTGTGCTTCAAATCACAAATATCTTGCTGGTCTCGTTACTTATCTTTTTGTTTTTTTTTTTTTACAGGTTTTGATGATGCTGTTGGTTTCTCTCGTTTTGTAGGCAACGTACACAAGACTGATGTTGTGACCAGTACATTACATGGGTATCGGACAGCAAGATCGCATGGACCCTGAAAGCAGGGGGTATGGCAGCTGATAGTCGAGTCCAAATCGCTGCCCGACCTGTACCACAGGAGCCGATGGTGCGTTTCCTTTCAACTTGGGACTTTAAGCACGTAGCTTATCGCGTGGTGCTGCGCAGTATCTGATCATTAATTTGGGCATGTCGACGAACTTCGGCGATGTCGATGTTGAGCACCTGCATTTCCCGACGACGATGAAAGTTGATTGGATCCGCGTATACCAGCCCTCGGATAAGATCAACATTGGTTGCGATCCAAAAGACTTCCCAACGCAGGCCTATATTAATCAGTGCGTATGAGACTTCGGTTTAGGTTCGTTGGCACTCATAGATGTGATAACAGATACATTGAAGCCTATACCAATCCTAACCTTACAACATGGGTCGACGATTATAAGCAGCCCTGGCCCAAGAACAGCTTCCTCGGGGAGTGTTAAGCCACTCCAATGTTCAAAGTTTCGCACAAGTTCAGTCCATTCGTCGTCACATCGCATCGCATCGTACACTGGAACGCATCCAGTTTATTTACGTACATGGTACATGATGAACATATGTATGAACGTTTTTATTTCATCTAGTCCGCTTCTCGTTTCCCGCTTCTCGTCTTCCCCTTAACTCTTTCATTTTTTATGAGACAGATGATGTTGTATACCCTCTCCCCTCCCTCCGCCCCTCCGTTCCCCTGCTCCGCTTTTGTTTAAAATCCTGTTCTTGGACCGGTTTTGTTGCAGTTTTCAACACCTTTCTTTTCCCTTGTCCTTCGTTTACTCGGTCCTCTGCCGTCATTGCTGTTGGTGCACCTGGTGTTCACCACGCATGGGCGCACAGGACTTTACGCTCTTTCTTGATTTTTCCTTGTCATTGGAATTGAACATACTGGATAGTTTATAACACGCAGCTTGTTGTATGCGGTCTTAAGCGCCCCCCTGCGCCGCTCTTGTTGT
The DNA here is from genome assembly GCA_018524945.1 of Podaxis sp. C-F-92630. NCBI lineage: Eukaryota > Fungi > Basidiomycota > Agaricomycetes > Agaricales > Agaricaceae > Podaxis > Podaxis sp. C-F-92630. The sequence goes on from JAEUWS010000780.1 coordinate 51,935, forward strand.
CATCCGTTACTTATTTCGATTTGCATAGCTTACTTGTTTTTTGGTGTTAGTACGTTCATTTTTGCGTTGTAAAATTCAATATATACCGTTAAGTGGAGAGTGGTGTATGCATGGTGTCATCCTAAGGCCTGATATTCGTGGGATATACAGGCATCATGGCGAGAAATCGTGGAGCACATTGAAATGACTTGGGTTCGTCTACTGGAGTGCGCCAGCAGCCTGCTTCCTTGCCTTGAATGAATCCTAGCGATGCCTGTAGTCTCACGGCTGGGCCTCTTTTGTCGATTTACGGATTATTGGTTCCATGTCTGAACCTCATCCATCATGCAAGAAATCAAAGCATATCTAACATGGAAATAATACATATGAATAGTCGCCAATGAAGTTAGAACATATCATGTGTAAAAAAATATTATGTACGTGACATCGTCAGCTCCAAAGCAGTGAAGCCTTAAACACCAATAGAAACCAAGCTATTGCTCTCGTCACACCACACTAACCCTCCTTCGAATCATGCGCGTCCAAAAAACCCTGCAATTTCACTAACGTCCGTTCAAGTGTGATAATTCCACCAGCGGTCAGCCTCGGCACCGCGACATCCGCCATCCCTTCCTGTTCCAGCTCTTCTTGACTTGGATTCGGGTTCTTCCTACTCCTTTCGATCAATTCCCTAGATTTGTCGAGGACTTTTCGCAGACGTCCGTGGGTGTAGTATAGCCAGTTGATTTCTTCTTCTAGGCTACCAAGAGGGATTTCAAGTGCCCGACGAACGAAACCACGTGAAAGAACAAATGCCTTTTCACTATATAGTCTGGAGTTGACTGTGCCTTCTTCCGTGCCGCGGAGTTTCTCGAACGCGGGTTCACAGAACCATCTGAGAAGATACGGTGAGAGCTGTTTTGCGTGAGATAAAGGGGCTATAACGTACGGCTCTTTCACGAGTACCAAACCCTGTATTGATACGAAGGCCTGGAGCAACGAGGACCTCGCCGCGCTCCAGGTTTCATTCCTATCACCCGCCCAGGTGCCGAGAATAGACAAGCACACTTTCCCTTCCTCGTACAAATTTCTGATTGACATAATGCGTTAATAAATCGGACTTATGGCGATATCAACCAGGCGAAAACCACTCACGGATTCACTGACAATGAGGAAAGAGGGATCGAGCGAGAATATTGCCGTTAGTGAATATGGTGCGTTTGATAAAGAAGCGATGACACACCTCTGCCATTGCCGTTGGTCCAACTCAAGAAATGTGCGATAGGCGGTGTATTGGGGAAATTCGAATCGAGCATCCAGTCGATAACAAAAGGCGCGTCCTCATAAGGCGTGTTCTCCGGACCAATAATCAAAGACCTCAGCAGGTCTGTTCGATCCTCGTAGGCCCTTACGACAATAGTATCTACACGAGCCGAACATCAAGATCTTCTCCACAGACTAAGAACCAAGACAAATGACGCACCTGGTAGACTGCTCGCTAAAGCGCGATACTCACGATTAAGCCGATTCAGGAACGACTTCGCCGGTTGTGCAGGAGGACTGGAGTAGAACGCATGATCTGGGGGTGCACAAGGCAAGATATCAAACCTCTTCCACGTCAACTCCTCCGTGAGCTCGCTCTTTGTAATCCCGTTTGTAGTATGCGAGGCGGTCGCATTATCGGCGTCGGAAATGCCATTTACATTATTCTCTATCTTATCCTTGAACACATACTCCTTCGATAACGAAGAAGCGCCCGAAACTGCGGGCGAAATCTCCATGTTGGTCATGGGGGCGATCGATGTTGATCCATTCTGGGTTGGGGGCTGAATGGTATTTCGCATTGGAGACGATGGATTTGTCGAAGCAGGTGTGTAGACCATATGTGTCGCGTTCTCTGTGCCGTTCATTGGAAGGTTGTTTGTCACGGCTGCTTCTTCTGCAAGTTCACTCCAGAAGGAACTCTGGGATGGAGATGAGGGCGAGACGATGGGCGGGCTGGGTCCAGGACCATTGGCTTCTCCCCATCCGGTGATGTCGATGTCCATTGCATCTAAATCCACGGCGTCATCGCCGTCTGTTGCGTGATCGGTGTCTGCTACGATCATGCCAGCGCTTTCTTCCTCGTCCTCGTCATCCACCCAACCATCTTCTGAATCGAGTGTCGTGGGTCGCCACACTCCGTCTTCCATCGCCCACGCTTCCTCGCCAAACGGCGCCTGTTCGTTGCCTCCTTGGTCGTATATGTCCTCTTCTAGTTGGTCGATGCCATCATAAAGTCTCGTAAGCTGGTCCAGAGGATACGTCTTAATTGTCCCTTCGGGGTGCATCACTTCAACGGTGCCATCCAAATTCAACTGCAAAGTGGATATTGTCACTAGGTTAGAATTGTTGAACGGAATAAAGGACACTAACCCCAGTTACTTCACCAATCCACATGAAATTTCTATCTCCTGGTGCTGGTATTCTGGGAGGCGACTCCTCCATCTCCCCCTTCCCTAGCTTAGCAGTAACCTCTGTCCCTAGTTCAGCCATCTCCCTCCTCCAGCCGGTAATCTGACCCTGGTCGAACGGCACCTCTCTCACCCATGACTCCAACTCTCCAATCCTGGGTACCCTTGGTATCTCGTATCCGTTCGTTGTCCCAGGTCTGTGGATGAACACAAAGTCGCCTCTTTGTACGCCAAGACCGTCTGCAGTAGATTGTGGACCCAGTGTCGCAGCAGTTGAGGTTCCATGAGGGTCAAGTTCTAGAAGTGATACAAGTTCTGTTGTTTTGGTATCCGGGAATAACACAGTTGCTGTTCTCTCTACGGCATTTACTGATTGCACGATTGCCGTCTTCACCTCGTTTTCATTCTTCCACATGACGTAATCTCCTGGCCTGCAATAAGGTGAGCAATAGAATAGGATAAAATAGGACCGTAAGCGACAAAACTAACCAGCAATCGTATTCATCCGGGTTCAAGTAGGGAATAACTTCCTTCGCCAAAACCGTTTCTTTCGCACCATCCTGCCAGAGCACATCCAATTCCGTTTCCGTTTGTGTAACCAAATAAGTATCGACGGTTACGACACCTAAACCCACTCCCTCCTCTCCGTGTCGAGTGACTGGTAAACCAGTGGTGTCTTTCAGATGCACGCGATCGCCAACATGCATCTCCAGGTCTCCACGACCTCGTACCAGTGTAAGGTCGCCTAGGTCCTTCCCGTACCAAAACCTCTTGGGCCGCTGCCGCCTTTCGGCCTCCGTAGGGTCAAGCTATTTCAGCAGCGACCATGTCATGAGACCGAGAGACCCTGATTTATGGATGTTTCGGACTCACCGATTGGTTAATAGCGAGCCATGTGATGGCGTAAACGGTGTGTTTGACGTCGAGGACAGTGTCTGGAGCACTCGTGCGGTTCCCGAAGACAGAACCGATCATATTGGCCAAATTGGAGAGGAGAGCGGTAGGCATGATATCCTATAACACGTCAATATAGTATGAGACACAGCGATAGGAGAATTTACTGTTCCCCGGTCGCCGATATTCAGTCTTGAACTGAGCTCGGGCAACTTCACAATTTGACCGCTTGAATGAATCTCGACTAATGACTCGTCGAAGACCTATAAGAGCGCTAGTGAATATTGTACGAGGTGCAATCGAATTTGAACACTGACTTCGAGTACCTGACCGGAGATATGCATGGGATATGACCGTGATGTGATAGAATTCGAGAACATACCTGGCCAATCCAGTCATCATAAGCCACATAGTCACCGATCTCAGGTCTTTGCTTATCCTCCAAGTCGTCCAGAGTCTTCCAACCGGGAATCTCCTCTCCACTAATGACATGAGCCAGACGGCCCTTGATGCGGACATAGGTGACTACGCCCGACCGTACATCGTCAACAGTTCGTTTGCAGACGTCCCCGGGTGGGATTGTACGATCCACCAGTCGTAATTCTGCTTCGGGGAGGATTTCGCGCTCGACATGATCCGAGAAAAAGGATACACCAACTTCCCCGTATTTCAAAGGTCGGAGAATGGGATCGGTAAAGGGATGGTCTGGGGGAGGAACATCTTCGGCATCATGCCAGCATCTCTACGTTAACGTGAAGAGTCAAGCAACAAGATGATTCGGACAGTGACAAGGCACCACATACCAGGACGACACCATATGAATACGGAGGTGCAATGCGTTGTACAACATCCTGTTGATATAGCTAGTGACGGATAGGCAATGAGTTGGTATAAATTAGTGTTGTATGGATGAAAGACACCTTGGTGGGGGGACGTTTTCTATCTTTGGTTGGCATGCGAAGGGTATCAAGAGGAGACTAGTACGCCTCGTGGATAAAGTGAGTAGTGGTTAAGGGAGAAGGCGAAAGAAAGTCGCAGTCAGCCAGCACAGGAGGGGAGTCACATGCAGCCAACCTGTGAGTCGGCTGGCCTCCCGATGCATTTTAGTTCCACTCCGACCAACACCCATCCTCCCTTGTCTCTTAACACCTCCGCTTCGTGTATTGGCCAGCTCTGCGCTATCGTCAGGCCACTATCATGCGAGGCTCACGCAACGAGCGGAAGCGGCTAATCAAAGCGATAATGGTGGCGTGACTAATGCTAGCTAATGCTGTGTCCATGAGATCATCGTGCAGGTTTGACTTGAAACTTGCTTGAAGCAAACTCTTCCCAGTACCAGCATGTCAACAGCCTTCGGCAAAACCTATGCCTTCCTGTCTCTACCGGGCGAATTGATAGATCGTATCCTGTGCAATCTCGACCTAAAGTCGCTGTTAAAGTGCAAACAGGTTTGAATCCTATAATCGTGCTCCACAACGGCTGTTAATCATCCCCGCAGGTGTGCAAAAGGTTAAAAACACATATTGAGACCACAAAGGAGATTCAATATATCATCGAGCTCGCGGTCGCCGGCTATGAGAAGAATCACCATAACACTTGGTCGTCCGCACGGCGTCTCGATTGCCTATACGAATATCAGTCCGCATGGGAGCAGCTCGAATGGTCAAATGAGCGTGTAATCCCAATGCTAGGTGGACGTCTGTGGGAGCTCTATGGGGGCGTCCTTGTGCGATCGGACAACACTGGGACTTTCCACTTCCTCAAACTCCCCTCAGCGATTCGCCACATCGAAGAGGAGAGCTGGAAACACAAACCAACTATCGATGGCATTCGGGACTTTGGTATCGATCCATCGCAGGATCTGCTCGTTTGGATCACAGCCCCTACACCCCCTTCCCCATTTGTGTCCCTGCATCTGAAGACTCTCAGGACCGCCGAGAATCATCCACTTGCGCGCCAACCTGTCATTCACTATAATCAATGCACACCTATGGGCCGATGGCACTTTGCCATCAAAATAATGCAGGACTATATCGGGCTCCAAGCCTTACGCAGGCCCACTGTGGATGAAGAAGGTGTTGACTCGATCGAGTTTCTCGTTTGGAATTGGAAGGAAGGTAAACTCGAACTGGTAAGGCGCTTAGAATCCTGTGTCCCACAGGCGCTCATGTCAATTCATTTTTAGGCTGTTCAAACTAATGACATCCAGTCCTTTTGTTTTTTGTCCGACCGGCACGTCGTCCTAGCCAATCACTACGTTTCACAAGATCTAGATTTGGTTGCTACCGAGGGCTATCTCGTGCTCATCGATTTTAAGGCTGAGGACGAGACGAAGAAGCCTTTGTCACAGGTCCGACATTCCATGAAACTTTGCTATCCCAATAGGGTGGCTGGTGCCGCGGTAATGCAGTTCAACATCTCCTGCGAACCTACACCTGGCTGGACACCTGGAAAAGACGACACGACACCCTTTTTCGTTGCGCGAGAGAATAGGGTGTTCACAGTTTCTATGCTAATCCAACAACAGCGTGAATTTGCATTTGATCACTTCATTCCCCTTTCGGCTTTCAAGAAATGTCTAGACCGTCTCGATGCATCATTGGGACAACAGCTGGAATGGTCGGACTGGGCGCCGACGGAGACCCGTATGATTCGGACCCCTCTTCCCGCGTCCGACGTTTGGGTGTGTTTTGCTTATGGCTCCCGATCCATTGGGAGAGAAATCATTCGGAAGCTGGGAAGTGTATTCTTCTCAGCTGTAGTGTATGATTTCAACCAACTACTTCTTCGACGGGATGAAGCAAGGGGCAAAGACGTGATCCCGGGCAGTTATAGTCGCATCAACAAACCAAGCGTTATACGGAACGATACAGTCTGGGAAGAGCCTGTTGAGACGGCATTGCCTTACAGCCGCTATTCCAAAGTTCTACCCATTCGAGTTGGTGGGCATTCTCTGATGTGCACGGCGGACAATCTCGTGCTAGTCGACGTAAGTCTCACGTTTCGACGTGATCCCTGGAATATCCTCGCTGACCCCAAACGACGAAATTAGGTCAAAGCGAAGCAGTACCGAATTTACAGTTTCTAAATATACCTGAAGGAAATCGACAGCAGGGTTTCGCACTCCGGCGTCTCTCGGGAATTACTTACCCATAGAAAGATGCGCATGCTTCTCATATTTGCCTCGAACGTGTCTACCCTCGCAATCTCGGCCAATGGCGTATCCCACGCCAGCTGGGTTTGAGGAATTAGGACTGATGTGAGGCAGTCTCCGAGAGAAGGCCGGGCGCCGCTGGGGCGTTGGGGAGGTATGGAGACTTGATGGTGATGAAAGAAGTGCTGTAATAAGATCATGTTCACGAGGATAGCGTCAGAAGGGCCATAAATGAGGGATATGAGCTATTCGTTTGGAAGCTGTGGGATGAATGATATCGATTAAGAAGGTATAGAGAATGGGCCAATGGCGTTTATTTCGTCTGAGACGCGAGCACTGGCCTGAGCATCAAAATTAAGGGATGCTCATGTTGTTAGCGTACGCAGCGGAGCGCAGAATAGGGAATGCTGTTGAAAGGCGGCTAAAAGGGGAAAAGATATGAGGGGACGATGAGATTTTCGGATGGACTCGGACTATCTTATCAGATAATGCGAAATTTCCAATCACATTTGCTATTTTATACAGCCGTTTTCCACTTGCTTATAACCCCCATCCCTCCCATGCCTGTACTCCCTCCCCATCCCCACTCCATCCCTCTCACACACCTTTGATAATGGTACCTCGGCCCCTTGGCTCTCGCGGCGTCGCTGCCGCTTGTGCCCTCAAAACCCAGAGGTCACATACCTTCAGGGCCTTCTATGCCGTCAGTCTACCCTTTATAACCCAACAACAACTTTTCTGACTCATGATACCCGCAGACTATCCGTGGCTTGAGGCAGCCACCACCCAGCGCGTTAGAATCCGACGAGCCACACCCATCCGAAAACGTGAGTCAAGCACCATCAAAACCCCTGCATAACTTGACTAAAAACCTCGTGTTTCCTCAACGCTCCAAGGATTTTATTTTATCGATCCTTCGTGCGAATCCTTCTCTGCGTGATACCAAAGGTTACCTCGCATCGTTTGGCGGGCCTAGGCCCCAACAAGTGCTCAAAAATCCACACTCCTCTCCACCCTCTATTGCCACTTCGGCCACTGAAGAGATTGTGATACCCCCACCCCCTGTGGAGCGCATTGAACCAACCGCCAAATCAATACCGGCCACGACATCCGAATTTCCCAAACCAAGTCCGATTATCGCCTCGATCCTCAATCCTGTCATCCGGAGGACAGCGCTTGTCAAGGTCCAAGGTCCGTTTACCGATGTTCAATTGGACAGCATCAGCCGAGGCTTGGTCTACCTCGAAAAGCTCGGTCTTGTCAGTGTTATTGTTGTCGAGAACGATGAACAGCTTCGAGGAGATCAAGATGAACGGACCGCCATCGTTGAGGAGACTATGCGTATTGTGAGCAGCCTCGAGAAGCAGGGTGCTCGAGCCAGACCCGTTGTGGGTGCCATCGTTAGGCTGGGACCTAAGCCTGGCGACGAGGAGGACGCCAACCCCAAAGGTTTCAATCCTCCAGAAGCGCATACCTGCCCCAGTGATCTCACCCCGATTCGTTCCGCACTTCGGGCAGGCGAGATTCCGGTCATCGCGCCCTTCGCGCTCGACTCCTTCCTTCGTTCAGTCCGCATCGATGCAAACGACGTTATCGCTGGACTTGCTCGTGGAATGGTCGAAGCATCGTCCCTCGACAAATCACGCCAAGACACGGAAGACGGCTACCCTGAATTTTCACAAGAAGTCGACCTCACCCCACTTCGACTCATGATTATCAACCGGGAAGGCGGTGTGCCTTCATATGCTCGTTCAGGGTACCCCCACCTCTTGATCAACCTCACATCAGAATACGACCACATTCATGAGACATTCGAAGACAAATGGCGGTACACGAAGCCTACGGCCTTATCCAACCTCGCCCTGGCACGAACGTGCCTAAATTATATGCCACCGACTTCATCGGCTATTATGGTCTCACATAAGTCCCCAAGCGCGCTCATTGGCAACCTCATCACGAACAAACCGGCTGTAAGCTCCAGCCTTCCCCATGCGCTCCTCCAAGGCAACCGCAAACTTACCCCACACACACCCACACTTCTCCGTAAAGGCTTACCCATCCAAGTCTTGCGGTCCACTGCCGAGATCGACAAAGCGAAACTTAATAATTTACTCGAGCAGTCATTCAACCGCGAATTAGACGAAGAAGCATTTTACAAGCGCTTGGATAAGGCGCTGGACTTCGTCATTGTTGCCGGTGACTACGCGGGCGCCGCAATCGTGACGAACGAACCAGACCCCACCTCACCTCACGCCCCGATTTCATATTTGGATAAATTCGCAGTGTTGCCGTGTCATCAGGGGGACGGAACCGTCGATTTCTTGTGGGTCGCGTTGCATGATGAGACGTACGGTCTGGGTCATCCGTTCTCGGCTAATCCTAATGGAGGGCGTGGAGGCGTGGGTGAGGGAAGGGACTTGGTCTGGCGGAGCCGGTCCAACAATCCTGTGAATAAGTGGTATTTTGAGCGCAGCACGGGACATTTGAGGTTGGGTTCGTGGGTCCTATTTTGGTGCGATGCGGAGAAGCGGTTGAAGATCGAAGAGGGCCGTCGGGGAAATGCTGGACTTTCATATGTAGAGGAGTGGGAAGAGGGAAGACTAGAAAGGTGGGCTGATGTTGTCATGAAGATCCCTTCGAGCTGGAAATAGACTGGACCAAGTTTGCTATTATCTTTCCAAAGGCTTAATTCTTTCTAAATTCGCTTCGTCGACCTTTTTATCGATGATTCTCCCATTGATCTAGAAAAAGCCGTGTGTTTTATTTATCCCCTCCATCCCCCGACCTTCGTTTTCTGCTATTCATCCATCGACAGTAATGCAATATGTAAAACAGCTTGCTCTCGTTTTCGTAGTAGTAGAAATTTCCATTGGAGTAGTAACGACCTGTAGGAATACCTCATCTAGGAACACAGGCGCTTTTGACTTTCTAGAACTAAACAGATGAACGGGATGGTATATGCATTAGCGTTCCTCGTGTTCTATCAGAGGTGCGAAGGATATCTATGTATATCAACACGAAGAATCAAGCAGGGGAAAGCGAACCCCGACCTCCCCACACCAACATCACATCCATGGTATTTCTCGGGATCAATCTTCAAAATTTAGAAAAGACTGTCAAGGAGTTTTCGCGAAGCCTCAACACCGAGCTACAAAAATATCATCGTTCAAGTCAGTCATGATAGCAATAATAGCGAGGGAAGAAAAGGAATCCAGACTTACGAAGGTAGCTGCGTTCGCGGGGAAAGCGCGGGCCATCGCCGGCCCGAAGCCCTTCCAAAGTGCACCAATACCGTCAGCTGCAATAGTCTTGCGTGCACAGTCTAATATGCCAGAGTATGTGCCTGTGGGAGCGGACTGAAGGCGTGATTTGAGGACCTGAAACGGGTGTGAAACGTTAGTATGATGACGCGTTCGAGATGATGTCGACGAAATGAAATAAGGGAAAGGAACCAAAGTCAGGGGAACGAATGAAATTAGGATGAAGATGGGGAAAGGTCAGAACGAGAAATATGGTTCCCGCAGTGCGCGATGAAGAACGTGTCGACAGTGCTAAGAATACGAGGACTTGAAACGTACATCAGGAGGAATGGCAATTGCCCACATGGCAACACCGGCTGTACCACCTGCAAGGATGATAGCTCCGAGGTTGAGGTCGGCCGGGGAGGAACCGGCAGGTGTGAGGAATTTCTTGGTCACTTCATAAGCGGCAAAATATCTGTCAAGAACCCATCAGTCAATAAAAAAAACAACGCCCAATTATGAGCGTTTTTAAACGCCAGAATAGACGCACGCAGCACTTCCGGGACCATCGCGAGCAAGTGTAGCGCCCGTACCACGGAAAATACTTCTCACACCGCCTTCTTTGTACAAGTGTTTAAGTACATCAGTGACGCCCTTATACTTGGCTTCCGCGCCTCCTTGACCTTGGACCTGGAGCAGCACTTTAGCGCGCTCCACAGGCGCGGTGACTAATGTAGTTGGCACAGCGGAGAGGAAACCTGCTGTAGCGAGCTCGGCGGTTGATAGGGATTGACTTGTCCGGTTAGGTGTGAGAGCGTAGATGAGTTGTTTCGACGCGTCGTAGGCCTATCAGGATCGGAGGGATTCACGATCAGTTTGATATTTCCTCCCATGTGAATCTGGACGTACCCAGAACGAAACGGCAAAGATGGGCGTTACTCCTAGTAGAGGAGGTACCATACCACGGTACATTCTACGACCGAATTTTCATGAGCGCCAGGCTTTCAGTATGAAGAGAAGGGATATACCCAGTGAGACCATCCTTTGCCAAGGTCTTCTTCACTACATCAATGGCACCGGTGTATGTGCCGGGAGCAGCTGTCTGCAACCTGGTCTTGGTGAGATCAAACGGGTGACCTAGCCCATGGAAAACAATGACATCAGCCAAAGAATTATGATAGGTGGAGATGGGAGGAGATAAGAAGCTTCAAAGAGGCAACTTGTAATTCAATCACTGGATGAAGGGTCTAAACAAGTGGACAAGTCGAATCGTGTGACGCCAGAACCCAATTCCATTGCAAATATCGATCCGAATCCGACGATCAACAGAAGTAGAAAATCCAAACAAAGAAGAGGCGAAAAAAAGAATGGCAAACCAGACGGGAGAATGAGAGGTGGAAAAGGACTACTAAAAGACTCACCGACCAACACAGCAGAAACACCACCAAATCCACCAGCGATGAACGACTTGATATTCTCAGCTGCCGACACCGTCTGTTGTGGTTGTTGTGGTTGTTGCTTTTCCTCGCTCTACCACGTTACACGGGTTGCGATCAGCCATCGTTCCGAGGCCTTACCCCAGGAAACGAACTCACCATGGTTCAAGGTGAATGTATGAGGGTGGGAGGGTAGGGGGTAAAGAAGGTGGAAGTGCTTGCTCGACGAGGAGGGAGGTCGGAAGCGAGAAGCTCGGAAAACTGAAGATGTGTCCCGAAAGGAGCCGGTTGCCAACGGATGCGAGGGAGCAACTAAAGGAAAGAAAGGAGGGTGGATGCAGTTGTGGATGCAGTGGAGGTGGATGGATAGCGGTTCAAAAGGAAAGGACTCCTCTCCGACTGGAAACCAATAGAAATAAAACCCGGTTAGATATCCTGGCTTTGTCTTTGACCAATAGAAAACCACACCCACTCGGAAGAACCTGGTACGAGGCAGGGCGGGGGTATATACGGGTTATGATAAACCGGAACGCGAGCACAAGCAGGATAAATTTGAAATGTGCACATCGGTCTTGGCACGGGTCTGATTTCACGTGTAGCGAGCGTACTTACGATCAATGTCCGTTTTCATGTCGCTCTCCTTCAATGGTCCCTACGTACGACATCCTGCGTTAGGCTATGAAGGACGTCGAGCTGGGCTATAAAGTGCCCCCGGCGATTCTCCTTCAAGCATCTTCTGACCTCTGGCTTCTCTGGATGACGACATACACACGTGTATTGCTTTACCGGTTACAAGTAGAACCCCACAAGCCGGAGCCCCAGGCTCCAGTCCCCGAAGCCATTGCAAGTATAACCGCTCTGGCTCCGATCTGAGCTGACAGAAATCGACATCTGTCAACGCGTATAGGTTACAGTTATCATTGTTATCGGATGTGAACCATGTTGAACGTTCACTCTACTGAACAAGAACCGTGTACACCAGACGTCTAAGCGATACTAAACAGATCAAAAGTAGACTAAACATATCAAAGAACGAACAAACCAGGAGAATGCCAATATTATACAAAGGATAAAAAAAACTCGCCGTACGCTACAATACCAAGTTCACAAATGCAAGATCTCAAATCCATGTATCAACCTAATCTTCGTCATCGTCCCTACCAAATCCGCCAACAGGCTCATACGTCGCCTCAGTCGTATCCCACCCCCACACAATCCTAACCCCATAAAAGAACCCACAAATCGCAATCACACCAACCACACCGACAAACGCAGGTGCACCGTATGCAACCCACCAAGGTGGCTCATAAGGCAACAACAATCTATCAATCTGAATCACCCCACCCGCTGCACCTCCCACAAACACCTGCGAAGTTGACACTTTGAATGAATCAGGTGATGGAGGTGAAGAAGCAAATCCCGACGTAGTCGCTCGTCCCCAACCCACGACTTTCGCCCAATCTGCTTTTCCATTCGTCCCTCGCGCGTCTTTGATCCCTACAATGAATGACTTCTCGCCGTCCTCCCCTCCTCCGGCTGCCCTAAAAACGACGTCGCCATACACAGACTGAGACGACCTCAGCGTCGAATACGACGCCGTATCTTCCAACACCAACGGTTGGTTATTATACATCACCTCATCACCTTTTCTCGGTTTCTTTCCACCATCTCCTCCCCCATTCCCATCGTCATCAAAGTCCGTATTTGGGGTCGTCGACGGTATGAGATGTTGCATAACAATCGCTTTGAGATGCTCCGTGTCCGCAAACAACTTTGTCAAATCATAATGCTTGAATGCATCATCCATCGGACAAAGTAACGTCCACCCAACGCCTTCATTCAAACCGTACCATTCCGCCCATTCCGAATCCTCAGGTGGCGCAGTCCCATCCAATACCCATTCAAACCCAGCCCGATTAACTATACTCGCCATCGTACTCCCCTTGGCCGCTCTTACAAGCTTCCCAATTGTAATGTCCACCGACCGCGGGAGCAAGATATCTGACAACTCATGGATGACACCCGTTTGGGTCAAGATGTTCTTTGGAACGAGACGTGATTTCATGCCGGGCCAACCGCCACTTGGACTGATGAGAATCGTGCCATTGGACATCCGTTCGAGTTTGATGTCACTGCCTTCGAGAGTTTGAAAGGTTTGCTGGGAGCCTTTGACGAGATTGCTGGCGTATTCAACGTCCGTGAGGGTGTGGTGTAGGAGGACCTTTTCGAGGTCGGATTTGGAGGAGGGACTGAGGAGGTGCGCGCTGACGAGGAGACCGAGGCGTTTGAAAGCGGTGTTGTATGGGAGGAGGAGGGAGGTGCGAGGGGTTGTCTTTAGGACTTCGGATTGATTGGATGAAAGGACTGCGGCTAGGAAGGAGGAGAGCTCGAGGTTGGGTAGAGCGGTTGAAATGGGATCCGAGGGTGGTACGAGTGGTCTTGAAACAAAATAAACCAGGGCATTGTCGAGTTCGACTAATTTTCGGTGAGCCCAAATCAGCGGTCAGAGTCTGTGACGACTTACTTGGATCACCAATAACACCAACTCCAGCAAATTGGATGCTCTTCGCCAGCTTCTTGTTACCTCCGTTCGCGTCAACAGACAGAACCTGTCTTCCACCCTTGAGACCCTCTTCCTCCAATGCAGTTTCGAGTAACATGCCATCATTGAGTTTGTTGACGGGCCAGTGACCCGGGATAAAATGGTACTGCAGCAGCTTCTTAAGCTCCGGGCTTCCTTTCTCGGGCAATTGACTATCTCCAAAGATAGAAAATACGTCATCTTTGGGCGCAAGAATGGTATACTTGGTTTCTGTGTCGCTGATGAGATGCGAGAGGTTGACAGAGTGCAGCATCGAAACGAAAGTCGTGCAATCAAGCGCGAGAAGATATTTCTCTGGCGTAATCTTTAATGCGCCCTCAGGAATGAGCAACGAGGAGACCAGGTGTAACACGCCATTTGAAGCGTAAATGTCTGGTTGTACGAGTTCGCCGTCGGATACTTTAGTCTTCTCAGGAGTCACAGCGATCTCGAGGGTTGTTCCATCGATGGTAGTCACTATAAGGGCGGTGGGTCAGCGGCGGCGGTATGACGTCGAATAGGGAATTGAATTACAATTAAGCCCTGCGGCAAATGAGTCAGACCACTTGACACCCTTCTCCACGACAGCATGCATGTTGAGTATACGGCGAAGATCATCAGCGGCAAACTCGCTCTCGAGGTAGGTTCTTTCATACGGATTGAGTTCGTCCCAAGCCTTGTCGACGGGGAGGAAGAGAGTGAGTTCAGCGGTGTTGTTAAGGAACTTGATGGCTTCGGGCGTAAGGATGCGACAGAAATAGGATAGGGACTGCTGCGCAGACAGGACAGTGGCTGCGATTAGATTAGTATGAGTCAGGAACGAAGACAAAGGCGGGCAACCTACCTAGGTCTGGTGGCGGATCGAGCACGTCAGAAATGCCCAAGAGGACACCATTGCCCGCATCGACTAGGTCTTTGACAATCTCGGCACCATCCTTGCCAAACGCATCGACGCCGACCCACCCCTTCTGATCGCGTAGCACCATCCGTAGTCGCTGGGGCTCACCGCCTAGTGTTCCTGACGGTATTGGCATCCAAGGAGGATATGGCGGCGGCTCGCGACTGGGAGGGTCCGGGAGTTTACGGGGGTAGTGTAGTGTCTTGAGTGTCTGTGGGTTCAGTTCTGTACTCGGGAGCCCGGAAATAGACTCATTTAGGAGATGATAGAAGAGTTGTTGGCGGAGTTGCTCCTGGACATTATCGGTGACGACGAAGTTGTCATCGTTGAGGATAGCAGACCAGAGCGGGGAGGGGTATCGTTTGATAGCGTCATTGGTTGGGGCGAAAAGGGTGCTTCCGTTGAGTTTGTTGAGGGTTGGAATGAGACGGGCGCGTGTGAGGAGCTTGAGAAGAGACTCATAGTCTTTGTCTGCGCCGAGGGCGTCGACGAGGGTGGTAGAGGCAGTAGAGAAAGGGAGCTGTGCCGCCAGAGAAGGAGCGGCTAAGCCGAGGAGGAGAAAGACAAGACGCATTGGTTTGTGAGTTTGCGGGGAAGCAGTTATATGATTACAGACCACGTGCACTCCTTCCGCTCGTCCCTCACCATGCTCGATGCCCTCTATACACACTCTCCCTCTCCCACCCACGGTCCTTGCTTTCTTCCCCTCCCAAATACCACCTTACTGGTGCGTAAATACTTAAATATCAGACAGATTCCTCCTCACCCTTCCCAGCTCTATCCATCCGCAGACAGCACAGTCATCCTCAATGCACACACTCTCGCCCTTGTCCGTGTCCTCGCTTTCTGGGAAGCCTTCCCAAACTTTAAACACACGCGTGATTCCATATCATGCATGTCTGTCGATCCTGGCCTCAAGCTCGTACGTCTGCACATCGTCACACAAGTCATATCCTTCACTCTCCGTTCCCAGGTTGTCGTAGCAATGAATACACGCATCGCTGCTTGGTCCCTCTCCGAAGTCCAGCAAGACGCGTGGCGAATCCATTCCACTCTTACCCTGCCACCAAGCCAAGTAATCACTACTCTCGATAGCAAATCTGGTACCTCGTAGCTTGCATTTCGTCATATCGGCGCTCCTGACCGCCCCGTAATCAGGTCTCTTGGCTGTCGGTACTGAGAATGGCCTGTCTGTATATGCCTCAGGTCTCGAAAACGATTTACCGACGTGGTCCAGGAAGTGGTCGATAAGGTCCACCCATCCCTTTCCTTTAACTAGCGCGCATATGCTTATTCGGTCCACCTAGATGCCCTACTCCATCCCTAGTGGCCTTCGCGCCGTCTCTCATGTATATTGCTACCGTACCTAAAGTGCGCTGGGTATGCCATTTCTCCGCACTGTCCCCTGTTTAACACCCTTCTTGATTGCAGAACAGCAATATTGTTAGGATATACTCCACCACTTCTGGCAGACAGACCCAGGCTGTCACACATCCACGTCCAGTGGTTAATTTATCTTGGAGGCATTCACAGGCTTCCAGTCGGTGAGGTTTTCTGTTCGTCCCTGCCGCTGCTTCAGCTGAGCATATCCCTGGCAGAGACGACCTAATACTGTACACCATCACCTCGGACTCTGCACTCCGCATATTCCTCCCCGTCCTCGACTCTCCACGCACATTACAACTCCATGCATGCTTGGACCTCTTCTCTTCCCTCCCTTTTTCCTCCGCTTCAACCTATTTTGACACTTCCAACGTCTTCTGGCTCGACAGAGCCCAAATTGACACCGCCCTTAGACACCTACTCAAAACCTACGCAGGCGTTGACGACGCCCAAATCTGGCTCATTAAGGACATCGTCGAAGAGAAATGGGATCTGTTCTTGAGAGTCCTAACAGACGGCTCTGTAACCTTAAGCGCGGTCGCCGTAAGTAGCCTCCCTTTCTTCCCTTTTCGTGCTTCAATCCCTCACACAAAATAGAACATTGACAAACGACCACCAACACTTCTCCAACAATTCACACTCCAATACGCGCCTCCGAATACCCTCCCCAGTGACCCACCTCCGAATTACATTCATATCCTACCCAATCCTGATCCAGACAAACTAACACTTATCACATCTCCGCCATTACGCACATACAACCTATCCCCAATCGAATTCTTCAATCCCTCTGGACCGCCCGTTCCCCCGAAGCCTGGCTCCCCTGTTCAACCTTATGGGACTATCAAGGGTTTCGGCGGAGGTGCGGGGGTGACGAATGGGTTGGAACTTGTGGCGAAAGGGGTGGATAGAGCTAGGAATGACGAAAAGGAGGTTGTCAGGTTCATTCGAACCTCTGAGGGACATGGAGTTGGTGTTATTCGGACTGATGGGCTTGGTGGAGTATGGAGACTAGCTGAAACGGGCGAGGAGAGAGGTAGTCTGGTGCATGTTGGTGATTTTGAGGGTACAGATTTTGTTGTGGTCCTCGATCGAGGTGAGTTGCATCTCAAACTAACCCTAATTATTCTAACTTCAAAACTTCTGTAGGTCACACTTTTGCAACTTATTCTTCTGCAAACTCCCTCCTCACACTTCACACTAAAGAACATTCTTCGAGCACCCTCCCCGTACCGAAACTCGAATCCCTATTCACATATCCAACTCCGACATCCGCCACACTTAGTACGCAACCGGAACACCCTGGATTCACAGCCGAATCAATATTCGGAATCACACCCGATTTTTATATCGTGCATATACGAATTGAGGCCTCGACATGGAAGATGGTATTGCATTCACATAATCGGTTGCCCACTTTACCAAAGTTACCATCAACGAGGAGTAGTGCCACAAGTGGAAGTGGTAGTGGAAGTGGTAGTTCATCAGAAGACTCATCCGGACCAAGGACGCCAACCGACGTAGCTGAACCTCCGTTTTCTGGTTCTGGTTCTGGTTCCATCACACCTAATGGAAATGCTAGTGGAAATGCGGTAAAGAAAATTCTACCAGTTGATCCAATGGCTTGGGGATGGGATTGGGATGAATGGGACGGGTATCAGAGAAGCAGTGCGGACGGTGGTACCATTACACGTTCACCCGTCTCTCCATTTCTTTCAAAATCTAGAATCAGGTTTGATGCTAATGGGAGCGATGTAAGGGATGTGAGGCGAGGATGGGAAGAGCACGACGTGTTGTTGAGTGTGTCCGAGTGTGGCGAGTTGGCCTTTTGGGTTCCAGAAGCCTACACCAATTCAAATTTGGTGAATGGAAATGACAATGGCATTGGGAACGGGGGAAAGGCGAATGGTGCAAGTAGTGTAGGTTCGAGTGGGTGGAGGTGTACTGGACGAGTGAGGACTGGAAGGAAGGGGTTTAATCGTGCAAGGTGTAGCTCTGCGAAGAAAACTGCGCTGGGTGAATACTTTTTGCCCTCATCTACTTTGGTTTCTGTTACTGATAGAGTGTTTTACAGTTGTGCCTTCACCAGAAGGCGACGAACTCACAATCTGGGACTCGAAGGAATCGGAATTTGCATCTGGACTGGAGTATCGGGGTATCTTCGAGTACGTCTTTACCACCAACCAAACACATGATGTACTGACAACATATGAACTGTAGTCAATCTATCTTGGACCTCGACTGGAACTCGACGCCAGACATGCAATCCATACTTGCTGTCGGGTTTTCTCGGCACGTCGAAATTCTATGCCAACAACGCATGACGTACTTTGACGAAGGTCCAGGATGGGCTTTGTGTCATCGTATCGATATTTCTGGGTATGCTTCCACCTTTACTTACCCCGTCCTTTTTCTCTGACGATTCGGATGGGTTTTCAGGTTTACGCCGTATTCGATAGCTGATTCAATATGGCTATCGCATGGATCTTTCCTTGTCGGTTCTGGGCACCAGATGTCGATGTATGGCGAGCCAAAGTTGCTCAGGCAGAAGAAACGGACACATCGCGAGATGAAGGAACAGCCTGAACGAGAGGAGAGTGAGAGTTTATTCGAGTACGTTGCAAGGCAAAACGGACCGTTGGAGGATTATCATCCTCAAATGATGTTGCAGTGCCTTTTGTGGGGTATGTTTCGTTGCTTAAATAACTCCCACCCTTTCGCCTTACTGGCTTGGTTTATAGGTAAAGCGGAGTTGGTGAAAGAGATTATTGTGAACCTCGCAAAAGCTGTGAAAGTGCAGCAGGAAGGTGGAAAGAGTGGTGAGAACGTGTGGTGTCCGTTACCTGTTGAGAGGTTTTTGGAGTATGACCCCGAGTCGAAGGCTTCTAAAATTGTTGTAGCAAGGAAGCAGTATACTTCGCTTTTCGCCGGTAATAATAACTATGTAGATGGGTAAGTGCCTTTTACAACTACTAGCGAATGATTCAGCTACTGACAGGAACATCCAGCCCGGAGGAAGAGGGTGGCTTTTCGAGGTCCCTCGTCGAGCACCTCCTAGAAGCACTGGAAACAAACCCACTACCACATCTAACGCCAAACGAACACGCGCATCTCCTCGTCCTCATACAAGCAACACTTGAGGTTAGTCCTTTCCAAATCGTTCCCCAGCCATTCTCATATCACTACCGAATAGATCGACGAACAACGACGAGCCCTCGACGCCAACGGCTTGCGCTATCTCATCTCTATGCGTTCCTTCTACATCCTCAATCAACGTGCCACATCCCCAGCCAGCCCCTCTTCCGACGTCACAAAAGGTGGAGCGGTACCACGTCAGACAGGATTTCGTGAACGGTTGAGGTATAGGGATATGATTTGGGCTTTCCATAGTGAGAGCCAAGAATTGTTGGTCGGTGCGTGTACGGCGGCGTGTAATGGTAAGATGACATGGGGAGACGCTAGGGCACTTGGATTGCCCATTTGGTTGAATTCGATTGAGTCATTGGTGCGTCCGTTCCTTTTTGTCTCCAGGCGTCGGGTATTAATGTGGTTGATTCGGTTCTTGGCTGATAGAAATCGCAAATGGAAGTGATTGCGAGAAACGAATATATGGCTGGGGAGAACCGAGACCCGGTGGCATGTTCGTTGTTCTATTTCGCACTGGGAAAGAGTAAGCTTGTGCATGGGTTGTGGAGACAAGCAGCATGGCATAGAGAACAAGCTGTGATGCTCAAGTTTTTGTCGAACAATTTCAATGAACCAAAATGGAAGACGGCGGCTTTGAAGAACGCGTTTGCTCTTTTGGGTAAACGGCGATTTGGTACGTCCCGTCATATCATTGTTTCTTGAAACTTGATTGATTTGGCATCGTTGCGCGCCTATAGAATATGCTGCGGCGTTTTTCTTGCTTGGCGGGTCTCTCAGGGACGCTGTGAGCGTCTGCGTTCGCCAGTTGGGTGACTTCCAGCTAGCTATTGCACTAGCACGGGTTGTAGAACAAAGCAACGAGGGACCAATTCTCAAGGACATACTCAAAGACACTGTTTTGCCCATCGCGTTTCAGACTGGCAACCGATGGCTTGGTTCATGGGCTTTCTGGTTACTTCATCGCAGGGACTTGGCCGTTCGCATTCTGCTGGTACGCGTGGCTTTTTTGTTCATCCAAGTGAATGATGATTGGTTGACACCGAACATTTAGACACCGCTCCCAGACATTGCAGCAGCATTCAACATCCTCGTCGAAGAAATTGGAGAGCCACACTACGACGACCCGAGTCTCGCATTGTTGTTCTCCCAGCTCCGGTCAAAGACACTCCAGGCTGTCAAAGGAACGTCCGAGATATCAGGTCGTTCAGAGTTCAACTTTGTGCTTCAGATGGCCCGTGTGTTTTGTAGAATGGGTGCGTTGGGACTTGATACCTATAATGAGTCTTCTCACTCACATGTACATACTAGGTTGTCACGTTCTCGCGCTGGATCTTGTCCGTTCGTGGTCCTTTGAACGACCATCTACAGCACTTCTCCAAAGACAACACTCTGAAGAAAGCGCACCAGCCAGTCCCATGGATGTGGGCAAGGTCTCACTCCCGCCCAGCCCTACTATCACCCGGAGACCGGTGTTCTCACTTGAACCTGCTCTCCGCCGCCGTTCGTCCATCAAAATTGACATGGACATCTTCTCGTTACCGCCTACGCGTTCTGCGTCCCCCGAACGCGGTGCCAAGAAAGCTGCTGAGAGGACGTCGCCCGTAGCCCCAACCGTTCCAGTTATCAAGGAAGAAAGCGACCTCCTTGCACGTAAAGCTGGCTTGGGCAGCTTAATGAAATCCGCAAAGCAGGATGTCCAAGTGCCCGAGTTTGACATGAATGCGTTCTTCTAGTTCGCATCTTCGGGCTCTATTTATCGTTATTTCGCTTCGGTTGTACTCTTTTACTCAGACGAATACCAGTTGTACACAATGATAATGGCCTTGTAATATTGTACACCACGAAAAAAAAACACTTGAGCAGAAGGATGGTAGGTAGAACAGCAGAAAGGAAGGGTAGAAGGGGACGCAAAACTGTTCGTTTACTCCTTAACGTCTACTTCGCGTTTCTTGAGGACGAGGTCTTTGCCGATGACACGTTTCCAAACATCGTGGACATCATCAACGACAGTCTCAAAGTGAGATGTGGCGTCGTAGGAACGGGTGATGAAAATATTATCAGCTCTGCCGTCGCTCGTGGGAGTGTACAGAGGTTTGACCTCGACAAATCTAAGACATACGTGAGCCGATGGGAATGGGAAGTATGCTGAAGTGTCGACTTACTTGTCATAGATAGGGCCCAAGAGTTGGAGACCGGGTTGAATCTCGTTTTCGGGAGCAGAGGTTTCAACGATGGTACTGACGATAGCAACATAAACATCCTTGGCACAGACGTTATGCGTTGATGAGACCATAGCGATGTAGATATCTGTATACCATGTTCAACCACTCGAAACGAAACCAACAAGCTGAGTAGTCTCACCGTTACGCCTGTTGACCTGGTTCTGGGGAATGATAATCTGGCAACTATCCGAGTCCTCCGTACCCGGAATCGGGTGCTTCAAAAGACAAATCGCACGAACGACTTTACCCTCTTCGATAACCCTGATCTTGCCACCCTCTCCAGAGAGGAAGTAGCTAGGGTCACCGATAACCTGCTTAGCTTTGACAGTTTCCCCACCACTCGTGACGCCAACAAATTTGCCGTCATCGCCGGTTACGATCTTCTCAATGGGTTTATCAAGCATATATGTGCCGCCGTAAATGGCACTGAGACGAGCAAAGGACTGCGGAAGCTCGCCGAGACCATAGAGGGGGTAAATGTATGGCGACTTGCCGTAGCGAGCCATGGAAGATGTGTAGAGGACGATACGGTCGTATGTAGGCCGTGCGGGTTTGGTGATATAACTGTTCAGGGGTGGCGTGGCTTGGTTAGCGAGAGATAGGGGCTCGATGGGATATTTTACGTACTCGTCATCGAGGTAGAGTGCCATGGCGTGTCCGATGAAGTCCTGGGTACCAGTTTCAAGACCGAATTTCTCATAGACAGTCTTCATGTTATCCTTATCCAGATCGATACCTATACCACAAACCCATCCAATGAGTTTGTCCCTTAGATACGGTCAATAACCGATGCAACATACCTTGATGTGTAGTGGGGTCGTCATCACGCCAGTTCTGCAAGAACTCGAAGAACTTTTTCGCGCGACGTTTCTCAAAGAGACCCATCAACGGGCTCTTGACAGCCTCCATCTCCGTACTAGGGACTTTGGAGATCTTGCCATCACGGTATACGAAGCTACCCGCGATCTGCTTAAACTCGAGATAACGAGTGACGTCTGTATGCACGAGGATCTTGGTGAGTTCACCAGAGGCGATGATGAATTTGGGTACGAGGTCGACGGCGTAGTCTCTGTCGCGACCGAGCTCTTGAGGGGGTGTTTGGTCGGGGCGGAATTTACGGTACAACTGATGTGTGAAGGAGGAGTGGCGAGGGACGTTAGTGACGGAGCTTGGTTGTGATTGCGTAGGGTGGTAGGCAGGTTACCTGTGTTAGGTTCAGACTGGCACTGTCACCACCGTAGTAGTCGTTCCTGTCCATGTGAAGGACCTTCTTGCCCTCGACGGACAAGAGGCCTGAGAGGATACACTCAGTCAGACCAGTACCGAGAACAACAACCTGGCCAAAGCGTGAGTAAGGGCATAAGTATTCTGTCAAGGACGCCACGCACATCGTACTCTTCATCCATGGTTGGTGGGGAGGGAGATTGTGGTGATCAGTGGTGGTGGAACAACAGTCGCTACAGTTGCTATCGATCTCCATAAATAGAGCACGTGCTTTCTATCAATATCACTTCAACTCAAAAACCCCGTAATACTATACACAACCCAAAGCATATGTAACAACAAGAAAGGCAAAGACGTAATATATACAGCAGGCACATTACTGGTCGCGAAGCCTAGCTCGAGTCCCCAAGAAAATACTAGAAACTATACGTGTATACTTGACGTAGGCAGAAACGCGTTTAGCTCCTTGTGCCAAGACGCGAAGGGTAAGGTAGAGCAAGCCAGAAGATACAGAGAAAAATAGGACAAGTGACGAAGGGAGAAAGAGATTATGTGTCTTCGCTGCTGGATCTATTACGTTTCTGTTGGTCATCAGCCTCTGATTCCGAGGAATCGGGCTTGGAGTATCTGCGTTTCCCAAGTGGTCGACTTGGTCGTGCACATCGTTCGGGGAGAACCTCTTTCTCCATCTCTTTGCGTATCCTTCTGCGAAGTCTCAGGATGGCTAAAATAGTGTTAGAAGGGGCGAAGTTTCCACATGACGTTGGAAACGTACCATCCTCGTTCCGTCGATAATACTCTGCCCACGATTTCGCTGAACGCTGTTGGAACTAAACGTAACTGAGTACAACAGGGCAATAATCGGAAACAGGGGCGCTCACCCTATCTGCAAATGGTTCCCAGCGATCCTTGGAGGTCATCTCGTTCCATGCGCTGTATTTAGCCGCGTGCTTCGCAGCCATATAGAGATCCCCCTCAGTAAAGGGTTCGCCCTTCTGTCCCATATCACTCTCCGAGTAGTGTTCGATAGGCTCGCCATCATCTTCCTCTTCCTCTTCCTCTTCCCCTTGGGATCTCCCTTCTTCATCATCTTCCTCATCGGTACTCAATTCACGATAACGCGGCCTGCGTTTTGTGGGCTTAACCAGTTCAGGTTCGTCGTCGTCATCGTCATCATCGGACACGTAAGTTTCCCCATGGGCAGCAGCAAGAATCTTATCCGGCAGATCATGGCGATTTGACCAATGGGACGCCCAAGACTGCGCAGTATGATGAGGGGCCTAAAACTCTCCGTTAATGGGAGAGCGCCGCGATCCGCCGAACCACACACCTTTTCCGCAAGCATATTGCATAAATCATTTCTCGTCAATGTAGGATCCTGTTTCAATCTCCACGAAATGAACTTGAGGAAGAACTGCCGGTCCTCATCGGTGTACTTGTTACCTCGCCCCTGTGGTATCACTCGAGTCGGCGGACTAGGCGACCGAGATGGTGGTTCCGGGATTTTGAGATCCGCATGTGGCGGCGGTAGTCGATCGTTGAACACAGGAGAGGGTACAGTTAAACTGTTGAGTGTGTTTCTGCCACCAGTAGCGGGAGTGGGTGTCGCGCTTGTACTCGGTGTGGAATGTTTGCGCTTTTTGGTTACGGGTGGGGCAGACGCTGGTATGCGACCTGGAGATGATTCTCTCTTGATCGCTTGGAATGAAGGTTTTCGATCGTAAGGTTTAGGAGCGTGTCTGGCATCCTTGTCAACTGATTGAGAATTTTCTTTCTCGAGGCACATATTGATCCATGTGTCTATGTGGTCTTTGTGATCCAAGTAGTAATCCTTCCAGAGGCTGGCAGAATGGCCATTTTTCTGATAGCCTATTGAACAGCCTGCGGCACAGGTGATTGAAAGGTCGTACTCACACCATGTAGCGTATTCAATGCCTCCTTGTAACTCTCCTTCTTCTTTTTCGCACTGAGCAACGTTTGCACCAACAACGGTTCGTCTGCGGCTTCAACGGGCTGTGACATCGCGAGCGCATCTTGAAACAGCTGTTGTTGGAAGAGCGGATTAAACCCCATCGCAGTCATGCCATTGGAGAATTGCTGCATCTGATTCATCCATGCTGGATTGAACTGGGGTTGTTGTTGTACAAAGTGGGTGGGGATTTGGGAGGATGCATGATGATTGGGCTGCATGGTGTTGCTGGGTATAGAGTTTAGCCACTGATTATTGTGAGGTATTTGAGAAGGATGTGACGTCTGTTGGGGGCGGTTTAATCCAATGTTATTTGTTGCAAATAGGGGCTGCGGCGGGCTGGAATGGGGGAAGTCCGAAGAGAAAGAGTTTCCGCCTGGTATTGGCATGCCATTCAGTTCCCGAGAAGGGTATGCGTTCATTTGCGGATGCATGCCGCGCTCCATACGCGTCTGTGAGGGACGAAATAGGGCTGAGATCACAAAAAATCAGATATTGGCTCCGAGTAAGGGTCTGGGGGAAAATTAGGGGTCTGGCAGGAGTGATGCCAGTGAAAGCAAGGTAGGTGCGAGAGAAGGGAGAACGGTGAAGGAGAGAAGAGAAGAGAAGGTGCCGGATGTCAAAAATCGTTGCGACGGCGGTGAACTAGTCGCTTTCAACGTTCACGTGGCACTGACCAAACAAATCCCGACGCGCTAATTAACGTCTATTACCCCCGACGCGTCTCCGCCCATCTCCTCGCCCTCGACCACGGCCAGAACTCAGTTCTCACCGACTGACAGGTCCGGGCCAAACCAGGGTTCACTGTCACGTTGCTCCATAACCATAAGCCGGTGATTATCATCAGAATACCACGGGCGCTTACGGTTTGACGCACATTCTCGAGACCAGCACCTGTACAACTCGTCTAGCATGGTCCTCGACCGCCAGTAGAAGCAATTGTTGCCATCCGTGGACCATCGTGTGTGTCCGGCCCGGCCGCCACACCTTTCCAATCCGAGTCCATACGGTTCTACCAACTATAGCATTCGTATATCAACCACACTCCAAACCGAAACCTGATTGCGGGGATTCCAGGGAATTGAGATCTGAGTGGCGTAACATTGTTCCGATAGATATCCTTGATAATCGTTTCTATAGTAGTGAGCGTAATCCTACGTGTGATGACGATGCCCCGACTACGACCTTTGCCTTAGTTGGTTCCTGCTCTTGTTCTGTCACTGTAGATAACAGTGCACGAGTTAATGTGGACTCCAGACAACAGACAGACTTGTGGGTGGTTCAGAACGGGTTTTGTATCGAGACATAGGGCAAATGGACTGGCCACTCCATCCCGCCCAACCGACGGGAATTTCAAGTTAAAATCCCGTCACAAGGTACTTATATACCACTTCTGCCTCCTGCTGATGCTACTCGTCTTGTATGACTTCATCCAACGTCAAATTTTCACCAGTTTACCGCTAATTTCTTGTGCACATGATGCTCAATCAGCCTTTCAAAGGACACGAGAAGCGTCGGTGTAGCGCCAACCACGTTTCCCCTAAACGCCTCCCTACATTCTCCAGATTTATTTTTTTACGAATCGTTTTCAGGACCCCCTTTTTGTGTTGTCATACATGCAAAACGAAAACTTCTATCAGCGAAACCTCTCGAAAGCTAATCCCAACCCACAAGTCCGCTGTAGTCTGCGGAAATGAGAAAGATGAAAGCGCGAACAAGCTGCTCAGATGACTCTAGCTGCTTATTCGTCTTGACCAACAAACCCTCCTAATATTTTCCCCTCTGGGGACTATTTCCGGTTTGGTCCTGCAACCAGTTACGTTTTGGCCATCTCATGTTCGCGGTTCAACACGATTTGGTCTGACATTCCGAACGTGAGCGTCGGAAGGACACTTAGAGCAGGATGGTACGACGGCGGAGGGACGGGGCTTGATCTGGCACGTCAGAGATTATCTTAGTGCATTTTCAAGGTATTACAAAGTGTTATACCAGGACGAGAAGAGGAGACCCGAGCGAAGGTGTCGATCGAAATTGGGATGGCACTTGGTAGGGGCTTCCTCGAGTATAGCTCTATCCTGGGCCGCTGCGCTGGATATCCACCCATTAGATCCGAGTTGCGTCAGCGGTGCGACGAGACTTAGTCGAGGCGGTTGAATGGCCGGAGTGGCAGGGACGTCATGAACTTTTGATCTAACTTAAGTACTACCTGATTAGTATTTTAAGTAATCCGGCCCTCCCTTCCCCAAGTTCCGGTTCTTTCTTCCCTTGTTTCCCCGCACTCTCCTCCACACAACTATCATCTATCATCACCAATATGAGTTTGTCCCGCTTTCCCCGCCTCAGACACCTCCCCACATCCGCACGCTCCTTCTCAACATCCGCCCGTGCCAATGCTGGACTCAGCGCACTCGCACGACCAGTTGCAGAGAAGATCTCTGCTGAGTGGAAAGGAACAAGTATGACTGGTGGTACAACCAAGAACTTTATCGGTGGTCAGTTTATTGAGAGTAAGGCTGAGAAGTGGCTTGATGTTCTTGATCCGGTGCGTCGTACGAATCTTAGTAAAATACCAGACGACTGACTTCGTATGATAGTCGACACAAACTTTACTTTCCAAGGTTCCGCAGACTACCACCGAGGAATTTGGACAGGCGGTTGCTGCCGCTTCACATGCTTTCAAATCGTGGAGTAGGGCCAGTGTCCTCACACGCCAGCGATTCCTTCTTGAGTAAGCCCGGAACATATTTAACCCTGACCAAGACCGTTGATTTGTTATAGGCTTCAGCACCTCCTGCGCAAGAATGCCGACGCCATTGCAGGAAGCATAGTTCTCGAACAAGGAAAGACACTAGCTGGTATGACTATATTTCGGCCACTCGAGCACATCTCATTAATATCATGATTCAGATGCGCACGGTGACTTGCTTCGTGGACTCCAAGTCGTGGAGACTGCCATCTCCGCTACGACGACACTCTTGGGCGATAAGATGGAGGGTAGGTCGTCGTAAAATTTGGCAGGCTCACGCTCTCACATCACTTCAGTGAGCAAGGACATGGACACATACGTCAGGAAGGTCCCTCTCGGTGTCTGTGCAAGTATCGCTCCTTTCAACTTCCCTGCGTAGGCGCCACATCACTCGCTGTGCACGGATTTTTACTGACAAGATACTAGTATGATTCCTCTTTGGACAATTCCAATGGCTACGGTCACTGGCAATACACTCATTGTCAAACCTTCAGAGCGCGATCCTGGTGCAGCGATGATCATTGCTGAACTTTGCCAACAAGCTGGTAAGCCTAGTTTTGTCAAGTAGACGTATTAGTAAGCTAAACTGCTGAATAGGTCTGCCCGATGGTGTTGTCAACATTGTTCATGGCCAAGTTCCGACCGTTAACGCTATTTGCGATCATCCCGACATCAAGGCAATAAGCTTTGTCGGTGGAGACCGCGCCGGCACGCATATCTTCAATCGGTAAGCTTGGCATCTGCAAGCTGTGATTTAGTGCTAATGATACAGGTAGTGGGACACAGAACGGTAAACGCGTGCAGGTGAAAAGGTTCATGAATTCTCCACTCTCATGAGTTAATATCCTTTCTAGTCAAACATGGGAGCCAAGAACCACGCTATCTTGATGCCTGACGGTACGTTTGCTCGAATTCGCCTACCGATAGACCTTCTCACGGAATTTCTCAGCTAACAAGAACCTCGCTCTCAACTCGATTGTCGGTGCTGCGTTTGGTGCTGCTGGTCAGCGTTGCATGGCCATCTCTGTCGGTACGTAGTCTATACGTTCCGATCATAAACCGTATGCTGACAACCTCACCAGCCATCCTCGTCGGCGAGGCACAGAACTGGCTCCCAGAACTCGTCGAACGCGCCAAGAAACTCAAAGTCAGTGGAGGTTTCGAGCCTGGCACAGATCTGTAAGTCCTTCCCCGCATTCCGTATGACGTCATAAGATCATGTTCTGATCAAATATAATTTCGACTGGGGTATACAGTGGTCCCGTCATTTCTCCGCAATCCAAGCAGAGGATCACAGACCTCGTTGCGTCTGCTGAATTAGAAGGTGGCAACATTGTGCTTGACGGACGGGGACTGGTTGTGCCTGAGTATCCGGAGGGTAACTTTGTGGGTCCTACAATCATTGAGGCTGGAACGAGTATGAGATGCTACCAGTACGTCCTTACACTTGATCCGAAAACCAGTATCTGACTTATTTCATGGTACAGGGAAGAGATCTTTGGTCCCGCCCTCGTCGTCCTGAAAGCTGACAACCTGGATGACGCCATCGAGATCATCAACAACAACCGCTACGGTAACGGTGCCGCCATCTTCACCCAATCCGGTGCTACAGGCCGCAAATTCGAGGTCGAAGTCAATGTTGGGCAGATCGGTATTAACGTGCCGATTCCTGTGCCTCTGCCTATGTTCTCTTGGAGCGGCAATAAGGCCTCCGTGCTGGGCGATATTGGGTTCTATGGGAAGAGTGGGATTAGCTTCTACACTCAGAACAAGGTGCGTTTTCTCCTTTAGTTGTAAAGTGTCATTTGGCAAGGTGTTGATGTTGATATGATTTAGACTACGACTAGTCTTTGGAGGGCTGAGGACGCTATTGGGAATCGTGCTACTACTGCTATGCCCACTCATCATTAAATATCTTGGTTGAGGGCTAGAGCGGTTTATGGTGACTTCTCAAAAATGCTTTTGGTTTACTTGCATGGATATTCGTTCTCTTTCATCTCGCTGTCTCGTAAACTCAGGTCAATGTTCCATGTATTTATCACATATAACCACCAAATACCAACGACCCAATTGATTCAAGTTCTATCACTTATTTCTTCAACACGGTATCAATGAGAGGATCTGGTCACCCGCTGGAACACGTCTTCGGAGCGGCAGATGGAATGTGCGTAATTCAAAACATATGGAAGGAGAGTGGGGGATGACATTATTCTTGTTCTTTGGCATTTTTAGAGGACTAGGAAGTAAGATAAGAAGCGCTGCGAGAGCCTCAGTAGAAGCCTCGACAGGATAGATCATCTTCGGGGCTAAACTTGCTCTAATTACTGCTCAGAGCCATTCCTGTTCTGCCCTGCCTTGATTCGTCACTTCCTCAGCAGCCGGTTTCTTTACTTCTTATCCTTGTACAAATCTTATTTACTGTATAATCAATTGGTTCTAATTTCCGAGCCTACTTCTTTAATACGGCATCGAGGAATGCGTTGGAAAGTTTCGTCACTTGCTGAAACACGCTCTCAAAGCCTCCCTGGGGAACGACATCAACACTGAAGGCTCCAAACATGCATGAAGAGTTCACTCACAGGACCGCCATAATAAGGATCAGGGATAGGCTGGTTATCCAGGTACGACCCCCACAATCGGACCTCGGCCGTCGCATTCGAGGGCTTAATTCTTTCAAGGTCGCGGAGATTGTTCCGGTCAGCGGCGAGGATGTGTGTGAACGTCGTAAAGTCGGAAGTCCTGACTTGACGCGCGGTATTGTTTATTGGGACCTTGTGCTGTTTGAAGGTATGAGCGTCCGTTAAATCAAGGCCAAATTTGCGAGTGGAGGCAGGTTTAGCACCTTTTTACACACTGCGACTGTCCTGTGTAACGGGGCAACAACCATGAGGCTGTGTGGTGTACGGGGGAGGGGGGTTTTAGCGTGCATACCTTTCGTCCGGCTCCTCACCGACATGGTACCCTGCCGTTCCTGCGCTATCGACCTTGACGTTGAGCCCGCGTTTCTTGGCGATGTCAGCGAGGACAGCTTCGCCCATCGGGGAGCGACAGATGTTGCCTGTGTCATCCAAGCCATGTTAAGAGTATGGGCGTGGGTTGAATTTGACGGGAGGTTGTATGTGCACCGAGGTTTGTGCCGGGTGTCGATATGGGTCGTCAGGTTGAAGAAGTCAAGGGGGTAGGTGCAAGTCGGGATATCAGAAAGAGTTTTAAATGGGATGCAGAGGCCAACGACGAGGCTCACCAAGACACACGACAAGGACCTTGAGTTCTGGTTGTTCTTGTTCTAGCATTATTAGAGGAACCAGAGAGGGAAGGTAAGAAGTGGGGTAAAGTAGAGTAGGCGTAAGATGATTGATCGTGAATTAGGACTTAGGTCCGATAAGGCAGGCGATCTTCGTGATTTGATCTTGCACTAATTACCGCTCAGGGGTCTTCCTGGTCTGTCCTGTCTTGTTTCGTTTGTTTCCTCGGCAACCCGTCTCCTGTTCTCTCCTCTACTTCCACCCACACTCACATCTCTAACTCAGCACATGCCATCTCCACCCATAGCTGTATTTCTCACCACTATCGCATCGCAGCCCGCGCTGCGTCAGCGTCAAGGTATGGCATAAAACATCTGTTCTCCTGGTCAACTCACCGCATTGGACTGCGGACGGGGTACACAGAATATCTCCTACGTATATTACAAGTCAAGAAGATCCCATTCACGTCATACGACCTTGCGTCGGATGAAGAAGCTAAGAGATTATGGAAGCGCAAGGCCCCTCCTGGTTAGCCCATATATTTGAAAATGGCAGCATCTTACTGAATAAGAATTCAGACAAGCAACAGCTACCTGGCATACTGGTTGGCGGCAACTTCCCCGGGGTGAGTGATATCATTCATTCCACTAACAACGTTCCACTGATTCTTTGCGGATAGACTTACCAAGATTTGTACGTCCTCTCATGACACTGTACACCAACACTCAATGACACCCCAATCCCACATAGCGAAGAAGCAGTGGAGTACGGTGAACTAGATCGGTTCCTGCGTCTCTCCGAAAAATGGAACGACAACGAAGACTCCCTCCTCTCTGGTCCAAAACTCCCTGAAGCCAAACCCGTCGGCGTCCCAGGTGCCATGATGCCACTGCAAATGACACCCGAACACCTCAAGAAACAGATCCTCGCACAACCGCCTAAATCGCCGCTTAGTGGTAGTGGCAGTGGCGGGAAGAAACCAATACCGGTGAATAAGCGAGTAGGTGAGATGGATTTAGGTGATGAGTTGAGTGGGTTTGGGTTGCAGGGCGTAAAGGTTACGGAGGATGAGTTGTTGGATTTGGTTAAGGGCTTGGGGTTGGATGATGATGCGGCTGGGGATTTAGTTAAGGGCTTGGGTGAAAGTGGGGAGAATAAGAAGAATGGGGGTGACAAAGAAGGGACAAAGGATGTCAAGGGGTCGAAAGAAAGGGGGGAGGTGAAGGAGGAAATGCATGGGGAAGCAAACGCGGAGCCGGCGAAAGAGAAAGCAAGCTCTTCGCAATAATGGGACTTTAGTTGTATCTGTACGATGTAAATGTATTATACCCAGTGATTGATCTACATCAGGAATTAGGGAACGAACTGAAACAAGATACAACACAGCACGAAGAAAACTGACACCAACAACTCATTCAACTCACTCTTCAGACTCTGAATGTGACTCTTCATCGGATCTATCGAATTTCTGCGACGTCCTTCTCCTCAACTCCTCCCTTGCCACACCAGAAGAACCAGTTGCATGTGCACTAACATCAGGGACTTCCTCCGTCGCACCTGCAGCGGGCGGTATGAGTGTAACTGGTGCTTCGTCCCCAGCGCCCTCCTCAGTTTTCGGTACAAGCTGCATAACATCCGAATGAGAAGTTCGTAACGACCGCACAGATTTGAAACTTACAAGCCGTGAGCCTGACGATGCACGCCTGGTTAACCTTGATCTCCGTCGACGCAATGTGGTGCTGTTGCTCCGTGTACGTGTAGTTGACGTCAACGTTGGCGGGGGTTCGG